>SNQJ01S0041573.1:93743-106210 GCA_010110895.2 Picea sitchensis | reverse complement strand
TTACTAATTATGGAAAGTGGTTAAGTTAAGTGGACAAGTGGTTATAAGTGGGTTAACCCTAAAATAAGGAAAGTGGGTTAAGATGGTTAGAAGGTAACACCTTGAGGAAGCTACATAAAAGTACAAATAAAAGGCAAGGGTATCTCATTCAAAACACACTTGAATATCATTGAATATATATATATATATATTGAAAGGTTATTTGGGTAAGTATTATTGACAGAGAAAAAGTGCAACAGAAAAAGTGCAACAAGAAAACTACAGCAGAAAAAGTGTGGCAGGAAAACTACGGAAGAAAAAGTGTGGCAGAAAAATCGTAGTAGGAAAAGTGTGACAGAAAAACCGTAGCAGAAAAAGTACGGCAGAAAAATCGCGGGAGTGGATTCATGGCAGCAAAACCGCTTCAACAGAATGCTACAAGAAAAAAAAAGGTATGGTTCTCATATGTGTAGTGTTGAATTTATGAATCAAGTTGAGGGTTTGCCTTGTAAATATGTTGGATGCCCTCTCGGGATTTTATGGCATGTTGTAGAGTCGATCTGAGGCAGATCTACTAAAGTTTAGTATTGGTTCATGTTTGAGAGCTTTTGGTTGAGGTATGTTGCTGGAGTTATTGGTACAAATAGAGGTTGTATAACAGTGAGGTTCTAGCACATGGTTTGAGGTACAAACTTGTGGTATAGTGTTTGAGGTATATGTGATCAGATCAGATTGGTTGATGAGTATACAGTGACAGGTTTCTCAGTGACATATTCAGTTTCTACATTTGAGGTATATGTGATCGGATCATATTGGTTTATGAGTATACAGTGACAGGTTTCTCTGAGACATATTAAGTTTCTACATTTGATGTATATGTGATCAAATCAGATTGGTTGATGAGTATACAATGACAGGTTTCTCAGTGACATATTCAGTTTCTACATTTGGAACTTATATTTCAGGGTGGTTGGACGAGGCAAGGACATGTGGTTGTAGTCACCTTCCGGTTGTAGTCAGAGAACATAGGGGGTTTTATCCTTGTTCTGGTTGTGGCCAAAAAATTAGGGATTTGGAGCTTTCCTCAGGTTGTAGCCTGAGAAACTAGGGGGTTGGAGCCTCCTTCCAGTTGCAGCTCTAAAACAAAGGAAGTTGGTTCTTCCAATGAATGTAATTCTTAAATAGATATAAGAAAAAACATTATGTGGTTTTCTCCCTCTTTGGGTTTCCACTTAAAACACTGGTGTACTATGTATGTGTATGATTGTTCATTTGTTCATTTTTTATTTGCTCTGAAACTATTGGATGATAATGCTACATTGATATAACACTTGAATTTTATGGTGAAAAATGATTAAATTTCTTTATCACTGATTCACTCCCCCTCTCAGTAATTCAACAATTTAGTCAACATTTTTTCAAGGTTTATGCAGGAACTAAGAGAACGTATTTGGAATTCAACAAAAAAGGTTTTGAGGTACATTTAGGGTATACAATATTTTGGTCTTCTTTACAAGAAGAACATAAATTTTACACTTGTTGGAAATTCATATGTCGATTGTGTACGTGACATTTATGATGGAACATCAACTTCAAGTTATCTAGTGACTATGGTTTTAGCAACATTATCTTGGAATTGAAAAAACATGCAACAATGGTCAACTCTTCAACATAATTGGAGTACATAGCATCTTGGGAACCAGCATGTGACATTGTATTCCTATGTAGGATTTTGCAGGATCTTGGTGTAACTCAAAAATCAATAGCTACTTTACTGATCGACGATTATTCAACAATAAATATGTCTAATAATCCAATATTTCACTCAAATACTAAGCATGTCGACACCAAGTACCATTCCTCAAATCTCTCATCATCAAAGACATCATCAGGCATCAGTTTTGTCCATCTAAAGATCAAACTTCAAATATTTTTACCAAACCTCTTGGTAAAACAAAATTCACTAAGTTCAGAAATGAATTTGGTATTTGTAAATATGAACTTTTGGATTAAAGGGAGGAATGTCATCCTCATAGTCCTAAAGTTCTAGTAGTCTAAGTATTTTCCTAGATTAATTTTTTTAGGAAATAGTTTATTCTAGATGATGTTTCAAGAGGACATTTAGCTTAATATGTAAAGGAAACCTATCATACTCATGTGATTATATGATTCGTTTTTCTCATAAAATTTAGCTTAGGGTTGGGCTATATAAACTAGCTCTTTTTCTAAGTGAGGTCAGTAGGATTTTATCCCTCAGTTCTCTTTGTAACTCTTTGTTCGTTATTAATAAATTTATGTGTCTCGAGATACTTCTTCAATAGGTTAACCATGGTTTACTATGGTGATGTCTCATTACGATGTTCATGGTTGATTTATGGTTAACTTTGGTTGATTTTGGTTGACTAATAGTTGACCATGGTTGAAAATAGTTGACCATGGTTAATCATGGTTTATTATGGGTATGCCACATCGTGATGTTCATGGTGGACTTATGCATGACCATGGGTGTCCATGTTTACCTATGGTTGACCATGGTTAGATGGTGACATTCCTTAATGGTTATTTAATATCATGATTTTTATCATGGTTGAATTATGTTAAGCATAGTTGACTTTCATTGGCCATGGTTCACTATGGTTGCCTACAACCACATGTGGTTCTCTATAGTTGACTTTGGTTGACTACAAACAACTGTGGTTTTTTATGGTTGAATTTGGTTGAATATCATTAACTTTGGTTGATTATGGTTATTTATGTTTAACCATCGTTTACTATGGTAATGTCTCATTGTGATGTTCATCTTCATTGACTAATGTCAAATTGATATATCCCTAAATGGCTATGCCACATTGCAACAAACATCAAGGGTTATGTTAGATTGTGATGTGCCCTAATGATTATGTTTCACTATGGCATTCATTTCCATTGTGTGATGTTGAATTTCTATGTTCCTCAATGGTTATATCACATTGCAATGTTCATCGAGGGTTATGTCACCTTATGACATTCCTTAAGGGATATGTTTTAGTGAGATGTTCCTAAAGGGTTATGTTTCGGTGAGATGTTCTTGATATGTCACATTCTAACATTCGTGAAGGGTTATGTTCATCTTGGATGACTAATTTCATATTTCTTTGTTCCTAATGCGATGCATTGCAACATTAATAAAGGGATATGCCACATTGCAACAAAAATCAAGGGTTATGTTGGAGTATGTAGCATTACAATGTTCTTCTTCATTGTGTTATGTCAAATTTATATGTTCCTCAATGGTCATGTCACATTATGACGTTCATTAAGGGTTATTTCACCTTGTCACATTCGTTAGGGGCTATGTTTTAGTTATATGTTCCCAAAGAGTTATATTTTAGTGAGATGCTCCTAAAGGGTTATGTTTTAGTGAGATGTTCTAGATATATCACATTGTGACATTCATGAAGGGTCATGTCACATTTGTGATGTTATTTAATGGTTATGTTGCATTGCAACATCCAATCATAGTCGTCCTATGGAAGACTATTATTGACAATGTTTATGTTGCATTTTGAAGTACATCTTGGTAGACTTATGTTGAATTTCTATGATCTTCAATGTTATCTCACATTGCAACATTCAGAAAGTATTATGTTTAATTGTGACATACATCAAAGGTTATGTTGCATTGCGATGTTTCCCAATGAGTATGTCACGTTGTGACCTCCATCTTTGTTGACTTATGTTGAATTGCTACATTCCTAAATGGTCATGTTGCACTACTAAGTTCTTTGATGGTTATTTCACATTGTGATGTTCCCAAAGAATTATGCTGGATTGTGATGTTCATTAATGGTTATTTGCAACATTTCTCTTTGTTAACGTATGTTGAATGATTATGTTTCATTTCAACGTTCATCAAGGGTTATGTTGCATTACAACATTAATAGTGTTGAGCATGGATGACATTAAAAGGTTGACTTTAGCATTATGTCACATTGCGATATTAGAAAATTCCATCACTAATTCAAAGATACTCCACAAACCATGCATCTTTAGATTGAACATTTTATTATGGATAAGGGTTTTGAGATTGAAAATGTCTATGCAATAAACCTTTATTTTTCTTACCAACGTGGATAAATTTTCACCTAAACATAAAGCAATGGTGAAAAAGAAGGTGATTAAACCACATAATGATGATGGGACGCATTTTACCATGGAAAATAGTCATCAAAACCCATATAATGCATTCTAAGAAATAGCAATGTCAAAACCATAGTGTACAATATTTTTATGCTTGGATACTTATGAAAAAAATATTTAAGAATAAATCAATTATTGCAAGTATTATACTCAAAAAATTCACACCAACGAATACCAAAACATCTATTTATCATTTTGGATTGATGAAATCATCGATATCAGATGTTAACACTACACAAATTGGTTGTAGCAGGGGTAATTGAGGGTGCTAAATCCATTTATGCACCCACAAACAAAATTTTCATTCATAAAAAATTAGAATTTCAACAAATATTTCATGATTGTAATCGGATGATGATGGAAAACCATCAAATGCCTAAATTGTAGAACAATTAACCTTCTTCATTACAAAAACATGCATAAAGACAAGATCAAACATAAAAGAAAAATCCAAATAAAGCTAATCAATTATGATTGGCTAACCTAAAAAAGGTTTGGGTTAGAAGACTTTGCAATATACTACCAAATGATACAACTACACAAGAAAC
Source organism: Picea sitchensis (assembly GCA_010110895.2). Classification (NCBI taxonomy): domain Eukaryota; kingdom Viridiplantae; phylum Streptophyta; class Pinopsida; order Pinales; family Pinaceae; genus Picea; species Picea sitchensis. The sequence goes on along the minus strand of SNQJ01S0041573.1, from coordinate 101,504 downwards.
ATGATAATGTCTTTTGATATATGTAAGAATTCCAACATAAGCACATGTACATCATCAACTTGGGCTACACACAATATCTTGAAGCTAAGATGGTCACAGATAAATAACATTGAACATCATTTTGGTTAATAAATAAATAATTTGAAACATGATAATGTCTTTTGATATCCTAGAAAAAGAGCGGATAAATTTGGGAAAGGAGTTATTGACGGAGGATTGGCTCCTCCTTTTCCCTCATATGCGGGTGTTTCCCCTCTAAAAATTTCATCTCCTCCCCATGGGGCCCTTAGATATTCACAACCCTCCTCTGAGGTTTCCTCGTGATTATTTTCTCACTAAATTTAAGAGGGATTGGGGGCCCTAACAAAATTATATCCCTCAACCACTTGATCTCTACAACAAGACTGGACATTATATTTTTACAAGAAACCATGGAAAATAGTGACAAGGCCATTGATTTCTTTCACAAAATCTATCCAACTTGGGAATGTGTAGCATGTGATCCTAATGGGTGCTCAAGGGGTCTACTATCAGGTTGGAACCCTGGATATGCTTATCTGAATTCCTATGCCACTTCTGTAGGTATCCTACTAGATGGTCGTCTAAAAAATGTTACACAGAATGTCTTTCTCCTCAATTTTCATGGTCCATACCATTTAGAGCTAACTTCTGGCAGCCTATGTTGGACTATGGATTTCTCTTGGAGGAAGGTTTAATTATTGGTGGAGATTTGAATTTGACAATGTATTCAAGAGATGTTTGGGGTGACCATGCCAGATTGGATCCATTTTTAGATTATTTTCATAATCTCTTTACAAATCTTGATCTGGTTGATGTCCTCCCCTATCTGTATCTTCCTACCTGGATAAATATTCGTTTGGATTCTGAAGGTATATCAAAATGATTGGATTGTTTTCTTATCAATGAAAACCTATTAGGAAGTATGGGAAGATGCAGATCATGGATTATTAATTCTACAATCTCGGATCACAATCCTATATGTTTACAATTTGATGAAGAAATTGGTAGGGCCTTTGCGACTTTCAAATTCAAATGGGCCTCGTTGTCAAAACATGATTTCAACTCCCTTATTCGAATATCCTGGAGGTCTATGGACCTATTGGAAAACTCCTTGGTGAAGAATTTACTAGTGGAGAAATTAAAGAAACTAAAATAAGTTGTAATAAGTGGCAGACAGAGAAGAAAATAAAGATGAATTTTAAATTAAGATAGATTGATTTTCAGCTGGGTGAGATCTTCAAAAGTTTTCCTTCACAAATTTTCTCTACTTTATAGAAGGAGGCTATCAACTCTCTTGAAAAGAGGAAAGGGGAGATTCTGTGGGTGGAAGAAGAAACCTAGAGACTTAGAAGTCGGGCCATTTGTCTCTAAAGTGGTGATAATAATACAAAATACTTCCATAAGTATGAAAAGCATAGAATACTCAATAACGCCATTTGGGAGTTATTGGATATGAATGGAAAATATTTAACTTGTCAATCTGATCTAAGGGTTGTTGCTTATAAGTATTTTCGATCAATGTATAAAGAAGTAGATAACGAATACATGATTGCACAAATTAGGGAAATTAAGGATGTACCACGTATGTTCTCCGATGAGTAAAGTGATGCAGTGGGACAACAGGTATCTCTGGAAGAGGTTAAGGATATTTTTCAAGTATGACAAAGGACAAAAGTCTTGGTCCAGACGGTTGGACTCACAAATTATTTCAACATTTCTTTGACATTATGGGGAATGACCTTTTGAGGGCTATAGAAGAGTCTATTCTAATAGGAAAAGTCAGTGGATCATTGAATGCCACTTTTGTGGATCTTATTCCCAAAAATTCAAAGCCAACCTCATTCAATGATTATAGGTCTATAGCCTTTTTCAACTTCACTCATAAAGTCATTTTGAAAATCATAGCTAACGGGATTAAAGTGAAGAAAGCTTCAAGTATTTATTCGGAGCAATTTGGATTTTTGAAAGATAGATTGATTTTTTATGCAGATGGTCTAGCTCAAGAATGCATGCACACTATCAAAACTCGTAAAATGAAATCTCTCATTTTAAAGTTAGATCTCATGAAAGCATATGATAAGGTGAGTTGGCATTTTCTTAAGTTGATTTTGATACAAATAGGACTGAAATGGGAAGTATCCCAATGGATTTGGGTTGTGTTACCAGTGAAAACTATGCAGTATTGGTTAATGGAGAACCAACTAAGTTTTTTAGAAGTCATAGAGGTTTACATCAAGGATGTCCACTCTCACCATTATTATTTCTGCCGGTGGTGGAAATTCTTAGAAGAAATCTGAAAACGACATGCACAGGTGGGACTTTCAAGGGTATACAAGATGAAAAGGGTATATCCATTGCACATTTATTCTCCATTGATGATGTTTTAATTATTGGCTTGGGTTATTTAGAGTAGTGGCTTTCCTTAAAATATTTACTTTCTAATTTTTGTCTGGCATTGGGTATGGAAATTAATTGTCAAAAATTAGTTTTCCTTTATCATAATATAAAGGATGACATGCTCTCTAGGATAGAAGATTCATTTTGGATTCTAGTTTCTCCATTAGACCACATGATGAAATATCTTGGCTATTTCATGAATCCAAATGATTACAGAGTTAATGATTGGATTTGTCTACTCCAAAAAGTAGAAAAGAAAACCAATCACTGGACTAGTAGATGGCTATATTTGGGAGGCAGGCTAGTTCTTGTAAGCTCGGTACTTCAAAACAGGAATGTATATTGGCTCTATTTAGAAAAGGTGCCAATGAATATTTTACACAAACTCAGTCAAGTTTTCTCTAGTTTCCTTTGTAAAGGTGCCAAAAAATCCACAGGACTCCATTTAGTCAATTGGGAGCTAATACCCAGACCAAAGTCTTTGGGAGGTCGGGGTATACGAAACATAAACAAATTTTCCAAAGAATTAGCTACAAAATCCCTTTGGAGGGGCCTATTTGGTAAAGGACCATGGAGCAAAGCCTTGCAAAAAAAATACTTAAAAGGTGTTGATGTTGTGTTCTGGCTGCACACTGAAAAAAATAAGTTCCTTATTGCTTCCAAATTCTAGAAGAATCTTATGGGATCCTTTCTCATTGTTAAAAATCGGTTGGCCCAGTCAGTTGGGAATGGTTTCAGGGTTTAGGTTGGACAAGACCGTTCATTGGTTGTGATCATAAGTTCAAACTGTCATTCACCCCGATTCGACAATTGAGTGATCTCCAGATAATATCCTTGGCCCATGTTTCACACACTTCCTTGCTAAATGCCTTCAACTCCAAGGATTGGCTTACAGCTAGTGATATAGGCTTGGTAGGAGATTTGTCTTTTGAATGGAAAAACAATTTAGCAATCATAATATTAAGTGGTATTAATATCAACAGTGAAGTGGATCATGTTCTCTGTTCATGGAACCGTACCTTGGGGATAGTCACTACTAAACTTGCATATGAGGCTCTTACTTATCAAGGTTTAGAGGTAGAACCACTATGGTGGTTTAATGTCCCATGGAAAGTAAACCTCCCCTACAAAATAGTTATTTTCATGTGGTTATGCTTAAATGATCAGGTACTTACTGGTTTCAATTACAAGCATAAGGGAGGTATGGGCCCATTAGTTTTCATTCTTTGTAAGAATGATGAAGAAACTACTGCACATTTGTTTATACATTGCTCAGCTACACTATCCATTTGGATTGATGTCTGTAAACAAGTAAATTTAGTATGGTCCTGGAACAATCCATCTATTGAAGAAAATTTGCATCGATGGTTTATTACTTATCCAAAACACAGGATTGTTCCCTATCTAGTGCTCTGGGGAATATGAATATATAGAAATAAAATCTTGTTCGAGAATTGGAATAGAAATGATGATCCCACATGTTCTAGAATTATCATGGCATACAAGACCTTGTGTGCTACAAGCCAAGATGAATTCCTTGATTACATACTGAACCCAATATTTTTTGGCAACATGCCCATAGGTTTTTTTGTTGGTGTTGCAAACAAGGGTATTGGTGGAGTTGGTATTGTACTAAATTTTTGTATACATCACTACTTTAAGATACATCTTTCAGTTGGTCTAGGCACAAGCACTAAGGCCAACTTACAAGGTTTATGGAGACTCCTCTTATTTGCAAAAGGATTCCTTATTCAGGACTTGACGGTGGCAGGTGATTCTCAGGTTATTATAGATTGGATGAATGGGAATCACAGTTGGAAGCTCTTAACTTAAGGTTATGGAACAAGAAGATCCAAACTTTAAAATCACATTTCAGATGTCTTCAGGTTTTTCATGTTCATCATCAGTTCAACAATATGGAAGATTCACTTTCCAAGCTTGCTTTGAAGGAACAACCTGGTTGGATCCACTTTGAAGAGATATATAAGAACTCTTGGATCAAGAGAGGCCAATTTTTTATCATTTGAGATAGGGGTATATTTTTTGACACAATATTGTAAGCAAACAAAATAAATCAAAGTATGTATAAGAAAATATATAGTATAGTCTATTTTCAGGGATTTTTGCAAGACACTGTGTAATTCAAATGTTGGAAGGATGTAGGATAAACTTGGACTGCTAGGAAGAAGATATAGCCATATATGTAATTTTGAAAGTTTCTTTTGATTCAATTTTGAATATCAATGAAAGTGATTTTTCCAGGGGGAAAAAATGTAATAATTCCAACATAAAGACATGTACATCATCAACTTGGGCTACACACAATATCTTGAAGCTAAGCTAGTCACAAAAAAATAACATTGATGTAACACACCCAATCCCTTAAAAGTATTTTTAAGGAATGAGGCATCAAAATTTCACTTTCCTCAAATGTCTTGGATCCTCTATCTGAGGTCTTCATCCTCTTCTGCTCATCAAGATATTTCCAACCATTGTCGCCATGCTCCAATCCGAGCTCCATAATGGAAGTTATGCCCATCTGAAGTTTTGCGAGCCTCATTTGGAAAAGGCCACATGGCACCCACATGGATCCACCTCACACATATAGTCTCCAAGTTCCTAAAATCACAATCGAAATTCCATCCACCATCCAATCCAACGGCAGGGCTCATTCCCCATTGTACACTTCAGAAAGAGGAGAGTTCGACGTTAGGGGGTTTCATGGTGTAACTTCCTCCTTTCTCCCAGAGTGGTTAGCATCCAGTTGACCACGGCCCAGGTCCAGCGGATGACATTTGGTAGAAGACACAGGTGACACATGTCACACCTACAATGAGTCCATGTCCCCCCCCACTTGGGTGACGTCGGCATACCATGTCACTCCGACCTTCGACGCTTTGACGATGTCCTCAATCACCAATAGGTCAAACCTCCTGGAGTATAACTCTGCTGAATTATTTGACTCTATCCTTTCAATAGGCTTGATCTGACAGTCGGGAAGGGTTTCGAAGGACCCCTAGATCAACGGCTCACAATGCATCGCAGCTCCGACATTCGTAGGTTTTTGGATTGTGAAATGTTTTTTCTCCCAAAGCGGTCAACGTCGGGCTGACCGCAGTGTAGATCTAACAGTTGGAATAGCTCTCGAATCTCCTCAGACCTAAATCCCGCGTCACATCGTGACTCTGGAATTCAGGAGTTTTGGCATGTAGTTTCCATCTTCCTCTCGGAGTGGTAAGTCTCCAGGATATAGGAACTAGCGACACTTGTCCTTAACGATGGATGACTGAGATGGACTCTGTTGTTCACGATTTTGGGAGCCTTCACACTTTAATGACTCTCGTCCAACTTCCTTCGAAGTTTTGAGTCTTTGGAATATGAGATCTCCTGCCACGTGGACCAAATAGGTAATTTCCAGAGATAACCTATGGCAAGTCGGAGAGGACACATGGCACCTTCAGTGGGTGACATGTGTCACGTGTTAATGGAGCTATAGGGTCTGTGAAATGCCTGAATCCAGGTGACACACGACACGTTGATCGTGGGTCCATGTTACCCTGGATGACATCACTGTGCCACGTCACTCCAGACTGATAGCCTTCTAACATCCCTCATATCTCACGGTCAAGATCCAGCCACATTGATCCATAGATCTACGACTCTCGTTACTTCAGAAATTCAACATTCGAGAGTTTTTCTATGAAAAATCCTCGTGACTCCCAGATTTCGTCAATGTCGGGATGACCATAGTCTAAATTTGACGGTCAGGGTCCATCCATGTAGACCCACATATCTACAGCTCTCGTGGCTTCAGGACTTCGGTATTCATCCCTTCGAGACTTCCTCTTCCCGTTAACACAACGACTCAAAACTGTCAAAGTGCCACTCTCTGAACTGTGGAATCTGGCGACACGTATCCCTTTGGATGAAGGTCCCGATTCGATTCAGACTTCTGGACTTCGGAGGATCCGTCTCCCTTATGATGAATACACAAAGTTCGTTGAACTCACGAAGGCTAAAGGATTCGAGCAGGGGTTAATGCTCGTGCTCCTTCTCCAAATCCAACGATCGTGATAGACCTTGGCTCCTCCTGAACGGATCTCGTCTACTCATCTTCCAAACGAAGGGATCCTCCCTTTTGAGACTTAAATCTCGCTATCCTTCCTTAGATTCATCTACTCTGAAGGACTTAGGTGCGGATGTGTGCTTTGCACTCTTTCTCTTGAGCTTGAGACTTCGAATAACATCCTGTGCACTCCTTGTGCTCGTTCATCAAACTATGGAACTTAAGAGGTTCTCAGTCTCTGCCTACCTTGCAGAGACTCTGTGCATACATGCACTACCTCTCCTGAGCTTAACAATCTCCTTTTTCCAGGAGATTCAAAACAACGGGAAGTGTCTATATGTAGACGTAAAAAATTTCGCAAGGTCGACAGACTCACTGTTAATTTTCTTTAACTTGAGCCACTACAGGGCTTGAGCCTTTATGTGTACAAAACATATAGTTCCTAACTTGCTTAAATACACAATCAAGAAAAAGATAAAGGAAAACAATCTAACCATCAAGCAACATGCACACCCCTAAAACATTCACAGGATATCCAACTTTATTTTACAGTTACAGCTCAAGTATAGAAAGTATGAGAATACTTATTTATTTCATATTATAGACAACGAACTGACTGTGGGTGTGCGCCTTTCCACCCAACCATAGGCTCAGAGGCATTCACTCTTAGCACTCTAGCCACCCCCGTGCCAATCCATGATATCACTAGGGAAATTTCGCAGTTTCCCAGGGATTCCTTCTCTATCACGGTATATGCAAGGTTTATCAGATGCTTCCTCATCATCAAGATCGTAGTCTCCTGCTAAATTCACGCTCTCCTGAAATTTCTCAAAGATATTTTCTCTTGTTCTCTCCAATAAGCAAAATAGATTATCAAGCTTTTGTTGATTAAGGTTGGTTGTCATTGATGTCAACCCTTGAAGAAAGACCCGTAGCACAAAGTTTTGGGTAATAGACCCAATAGTGTTTGATGTAAATATGACTCATTATTGTTTTGTCATGGTTGATAATAAGTAAATATGGATGAACTCCAAAGTGGTCCCCTTATGGTGAAAGCCCTCAGGGGAAGATGCTTTGTGGAGTAAGAGAACCCATGCTTAATTATGGAATAATGAGATGAAGGAAAGTGAATTTGTCAGGGAAAATATCTTAGATGGATAGTTCTTGTCATGTCATTTCCGGTGGTATGTGGAATGTCACATAATTCCTCACGGTTAGAGAGTTATGGCCATGAGAAGTTGGAGACCCCAGGTTTGGGTAATGGACCCAAGTTTGTT
>SNQJ01S0041573.1:56949-93733 GCA_010110895.2 Picea sitchensis | reverse complement strand
TAACCACTTTCCATAATTAGTAAGTTCTCCATTAACTTTATTATTTAAATAATTTCTTTTGCATCCTCTTTGACTTATAGTACACTCATCACTTCACTTTATTATTTAAATAATTTCTTATTTGCAAAAAAATTGACTACTTTGACCTTTTGGGGCTTCTAGATGACTCATGAGGGTTCTCCAACTTCACATGGCCATAAATCTCTAACCGTGAGGAGTTATCTGACGCTCCATATACCACCGGAAATGGCATGACATGTACTATCCATCTAGAATAGTTTTACCTGCAAATATATCAAAATTTATACCATTATCCATGAAACAAACTTGGGTCCATTACTGAAACCTTTGTGCTACCAGAATTCGCTACCATACTTTCTTCAAGGGTTGACATCAATGAAAACCAACCCAATTAATCAACAATCTCCCCCTTTGGCATTGATGGAAAAAATCTGATGCAATACTGAAGTCATATCACTCATGCTCTTTCTGTGATCATCATTGCCACTAGAACCATTCCTCTGTGCTTTGCATCTGATAAATATCTCCCCCTTTGTCATCAATGGAAAATGTATCTTTCCATCCGGGGCTGATCCCCCTAATAGAATTGTCCTTGGGGATACTCCCTCTGATTGAACTCTTCCTGAAACTGATCTCCCGACCTGAACTTTCCTCTTTATGGTGATTCCTCGTGTAAATCTAAGACAGATAAGATAAGCATCCAAAAGCATTCATTTTGGAGTAGAAATTACTCCGAGTCTCTCGCGAAGATACTCAAAGGCTTCCCTTGGAAGTGATTTTGTAAATATGTCTACCACTTGTTCCTTTGTGCCCACATGTTCAACTCTGATGTTCTTCTCTGCAATCTATTCTCATAAAAATTGATACTTGATTGGAATGTGCTTCGTCTTGGAGTGCATCACTGGGTTCTTTGAGATACTGATGGTTCTTGTATTATCACAATAGACTGGAATGGGCTCATCATACTCAACTTGTATATCTATCAGAGTTTGTTTCATCCATAGAACATATGTACAACATGTTACTACTGCAATATATTCTTCTTCGGCTGTAGATAAGGATACCGATGATTGTTTCTTGCTTAGACATGATACTAAAAACTCACACAAGTAGAGTGCTACTCCACTGGTGCTTCGTCGGTCATCAATGCAACTTGCCCAATCCTCATCTGTGTAGGAAATAAGTGATAGATCCTTTCCTTTTGGATACCATAATCCAAATTCTTCCGTTCCTTTGAGATATCTTAAAATCCTCTTCACTGCTACGACATGTGATTCCTGTGTTGCTACTTGAAATCGTGCCACCTCTCCAACTGCCTGCATTACATCTAGTCTGGATGCTGTCACATATAGTAAGCTACCAATCATCGACCTGTATTTCCTCTGGTCTGTAGACTTTGAATCATCATCTTTTCTCAACTTGAAATTGGTTTGCATAGGAGTGGTAATTGGTTTGCAATCTTCCATTCTGAACCTCTTTAGCATTTCTCTGATATACTTAGTTTGAGAAATAAAAATTCCTTGGTTTCTTTGACGTATATGAAGACCCAAAAAGAAGGATAGTTCTTCGGGTAATGACATTTCAAATTCATTCTTCATATCCTTTGCAAATTTCTGGCTTAACCTGTCATCATTGCTTCCAAAAATAATATCATCAACATAAACTTCAATTAATAAAATACTATCTTGAGTTACCTTGATGTAAAGGTTGTTGTATGCACTTCCTTTTCTGAACCTTGTCTGCTGTAGATATTTATCCATTCTAGAGTACCATGCTCTAGGAGCCTGTTTTACACCATACAAGGCCTTCTTCAATTTGCACACGTAATCTGCGTTCTCTGGCAACTGAAATCCTTTTGGTTGTTCGATGTAGACTTCTTCTTCAAGTTCCCCATTAAAAAAATATAATTTCACATCCATCTGATACACTTTAATATTCTTGGAGCATGCATAAGCTAAAAACAATCAGATTGCTTCCATTCTGGCAACTGGGTAAAATGTCTCTTCAAAGTCGGTTCCTTCAACCTGTGCGTATCCTTTACATACCAATCTATCTTTGTTCCTTGTAACCTATCCATCTTCATTCAATTTATTTATGAATACCCACTTTGTGTCAATCACATTCTTATTCTTTGGTCTTGGAACCAATTCCCAAGTGTCATTATTCTCTATTTGATCCAATTCTTCATCCATGGCCTTATTCCAAAATTCATCCTTGCCGGCCTCTTCAAAACGGTTTGGTTCAATCATAGATGAGAGTGCTAGGTGCATTTGTTCTGGTGAACGGATTCTTCTTCTAGTCTCAACTCCTGCATCTTTGTTTCCGATGATATGATCTGAAGGATGATTCTTCCATACTTGTTTGCTAGTTGTCTTTGGAGGCACTTGCTAAGCTTTCTCTTCTAATTCTTTCTGATCCTCTTCATCTTCCTCTTCTACTTCTTCTTCTTCTTCTACTTATTTTTCGTAAATTTTTTCCGTTGATTCATTTTCTTCTTCCTTTAATTCTCGTCCACTTTTTTCATCAATTGTTACATTGATGCTTTCCAAAACTTTGTTCAACCTCATATTGTAAAACTTGTATGATTTTCTTTTACTTGAGTAACCAACAAGTACTCCTTTGTCCACACAAGAGTCAAACTTTCTCATTTTTCCATATTCTCTTTTGATGTAGCATTTGCTTCCAAATAATTTGAAGTGCTTCACATTTGTTGGTCTTCCCTTGCATAGATCATAGGGATTTTTTTTTAGTGTTTTTTTTGAGAATTACTTTGTTTTGAATGTGAATTGTTGTGTGCACTGCATGTGTCCAAAGTATATCTGTCAATTTGGAATCTATTATCATTGTTCGAGCCATTTCTTGTACTATCATGTTCTTTCTTTCAACAACTCCATTCTGTCGAGGTGTCCTAGCAACGAATAATTGTCTTTTTATTCCATGTCTACTGTAGTAGTCCATAAATTCCTTTGAAGTGAACTCTCCTCCATTATCAGATCTCAAACATTTGATTTTTGAATCCATTTCATTTTCAACCATTTCCTTGTAGACCTTGAAGTTTTCAAAATATTCTGACTTATTCCTGAGAAAACAAACTGTAGTTATTCTTGTATAACCATCAACTAATAACATAAATTATTTCTAACCTTTTAAAATCTTTCTTGTAGTTGGTCCAACTAGATTAGTATGCACAATTTCCAGTGGTCTTGTCATTGAATATTCCTTTGATTTAAACTTGGTCTTTGTTTCCTTTCTTTGTTGACAATGCTTGCATAAAGTGTTGGTTGGTTTCGTGATCTAGGGAATTTCTCTAACTGCTTACTTTTTGTTGACTTTGACAAGGTTATAAAAGTGTGTGTGACCCATTATTCTGTGCCATAGCCAAATTTCATCTTCCTTTCCTAGAAAACAATTTTCATTTCCAATTTCACTTAATACATATATGTTGCTTGAAGTTCTTGTAGTTGTTGCAATCATTTTTTCTAAACCTTATTTTCTTATCTCGCACTTTTGTGAATCAAAAGTAACTTTATTCCCTTGGTCACACATTTGACTCACACTTAGAAGATTATGTTTCATATCTTCTACTAGTAAAACATTTTCTCCCTTGGTATTCTTGTTTCCAATTATGACTGTGCCTTTTCCAATGATTTTAGCTGAATCATCATTTTTGAAGGAGACTCATCCATTTCAATCCTTTATTAATCTAAGAAACTTGTCTTTATCACCTATCATGTGTTTTTAACAACCATTTTCAACATAACAACCACGTTTCTTCTGCTTATCTTGTAGAGCAAGTGTTCATTCTTCATTGCTATATTGATTATGCTTTCTTATCCATGTTCTCTTCTGAGGTTCATGTTTGTGACTGTTGTTGTTCTATTGTGGTTCTCTATGAGGAATTGTCATTCTGCAATATTTGGCCATGTGTCCAAAGTTGTTACACTTGTAGCATTCCACTTCAATGCTCAATGATTCAAACCTATTGTAACTTCTTCTTTGTTTTTCCCTAGGCCTTCTTGGATAACCCTTTTGTGTTTGACTTTCAAAGTTGTTTATGTTCTTGCTGTTAGCTCTGCAATTAATATCTTTATGTCCAAAATTATTGCATGAATAACCTGGGAGTTGAAGATATTCTGAAAGGATTTTCTCTTTTGAATCCTTCTTCTTCCTGAGGCCTATCTATCGGTCGTTGATTCTGAAATCTAAATCTTCTCTGCGGAGGAGTGTCCATGTAATCTTCTTTATAGGTCTTCCTATCCCCTTTGATTGTTTCTACACATATTTTTGGATATGTTTCTTGTTCTATTGTTTTGGAGCTTGATCCCTTTTCTGTCTGATTGTATCCAAGTCCAGTCTTATCATGATGAGGTTTTTGACTACTGATAATGTCATCCAAAACTTTTGAGTTGTTCTGCATATTTTTCTTTTGAAGATCCTTTCTTAATGTGACAATATTTTCTTCCAAATTTTCAATGATCCTGTCTCTTTATTCTAGCATTTCTTTGAGTGCTTCTTCAATTCTTTTATCTTCTTCTATTTGAACCTTCAAAATTGTGATCATTTTTTCTAGTTCCTAGTGTCTTCTTTCTTGTCTAGTTCCACTTGTAGCTTCTTGTTTTTCTTCTTTTCTCTTATTATAACTTCTATGGAAGTCAATAATTCTTCTCAGTAGTCAGCTTATGCCTCTTCATATTCTTCTTCGGTGTCTTCTTTATGAGAGTCTTCTACAACCATGGTTAGAACTCTTTCTGTGTCACTGTCACTAACTCCATCTTCATCTGATGAGGGGATGTCTTCTTTGGTGAAAAATATTTTCTTGAAATCTTTCTTTATGGTTCTTTTTCCTTTATATGTTTGTTTTCTATTTGAGTAATCTTCATCATTCCTCTTATTTTTCGTATGAGGAAATTTAAAGTACACCAATCGGACCTCAGGCTGGTACCCGACGACCAACTTGAGAGAACCATACATCTACCTAATGGCCCTCATTTGTCGGTTGTATGGGGAGAAGGATTGTTCCAGGTTTTTAGAGGAGTGGATGCCTCTATATTACACTGTATCCATCCCAGGGAGGGGTTTTAACTAGGGTGCCATCATTTCAAAGCAGCTGAGAATTTGCATTCAACAGGCCCAGACGCCGAAAGAAGGAGAAACCCCATCCTTCTACATGGCTTCTTATTTATTGGACGTCATCTACGCCAAAAATGTCTTAACCGGAATGAAATTAAGCTGGCACGCCTCAGAACTCCCAGTCCATGTTTACTTTGACGTTCTATGGGAAAACAGGCACAAGAAATCATACTCCCTCATTTGCAATCAATTCATCGTGTGCATTCATTTTTTTCTTTTCAAGAAAGAGTGCCCAAGACATTTGACTGCGGCCAAAAAGAGGATATCAAAGGTAGGTCATTGGTACTTGGATGAGAGTGATACCTACATCAGGGTTTCCGGAGCCACAGGAGCACCACACGTTTTACCTGTGTATGTTCCTGATCGGATAGTAGTAGGGGAAATCTGTTGCCAGACCATCCTGCAAGGTTACAATGCTACTCTACTAAAAGATAAGAAGTAGGCGTTCATACCTTATGGATTCCATATAGGTTTCTACACTGTAAAAGACACCACTCAAGCCAAGTAGGAAGGACTGAGTCAATTAGATATTTGATTCCATACTAGCCGCTTTCGCAAACATGACCCAAAGGGTCTAATTTTGAAGCACGCATTGCAAGTATCGTCATGTTGGCCCTACGCCCATGAAAAATTTGAAGATGAGGTCTTCACCAAAAATTCTCAATACTGGGATGAGGTGGTGGAAAGGATGGTCGATCCTAAGATGATCATGTTCAAGGGCATGAGCTTGGATGAACAAGAGACATCCCTGGAACAATCGGCTCAAGGGGCCCTCGGGGCCAAATAAGAAAGGATAGCATCTGAAGTAGTCAAAGAAGTAGAAGCCCCCTTGATAACCCCAACACAAGGCATACATATCCATTTGGCATAGGATGTACGGTAAAGGGGGATTCTCATGTTAGAACGGGCACAGTGGGTGCTTGATCAACTACAATATGACCTAGACCTATAAAAAACGACAAGATCCCCTACCGATAACCCAGATAGAAGCCATGTGGGTACAAGCGGCCTTGAATTTATAGATATTGATGAAATTGTCAGATTGGATGACCTTGAGTTCACAATGCCACCAATTGGATCACTGACAGGTGTGGTGACTCAGCCAGAAACAGTCCAGGTATCAATGGAAACAAGTGCATCAACTCCCTTGAGTGAGTTTATAAAGATATATGACGACAATGAAAGCTTAGAAGCATCTCTCGGGACCCCTGTGGACATCGAAGAAGAAAAGGGACCAGAGAATACTTCTTCTCCTTTCTCCGAGGTCCAAATCTCAGAGGTCCCACAGAAAGAAAAGGAAGCTGAGCATATTCGAGACACAAAATGCCTGATGCACCAAAGTCTCAAGCAGACAGTTTGAAAAACCAGTCGGGGTCGGACGAGCTAGAAAAAGGAGCACCACAACAGGAAATCGACGTTTCAATGGCCGATGAACAAGTAATTATCGATTCTATTCCCGACGCCTCTATTTCAATTAGTACTCAAACCCCCGATGAGCGACAAACAAAAGATGGGCCTTCGGAGCATAACGAGGAAGTTCAAGAACCCGATCTTGAACAAGTATATACCACCAGGAGTCTAGGAAATACACTCACATGGGGCGATCAACACATTACCGAACCTGTGAACGAGGTGGCCAATATACATGCTATAGCTTATGATTTTAAAAAGAAGGATATCATCCAAAGAACCACTAAGAAGAGTATGATCACTCTAGATCAATCCATCATCATCACAATAGAAGAGCATCTAATCAACATAGAACATGCTAAAAAATATGAGCTCATCGACACAGGGATGGCAATCACAGATGCCACCTTGGACATAGCTAAATAGGATGAAAAGGAGTTGGCTTTCACCTTGAAGGAACTAGAACATTTGTGCCACCTAGATAAGTACTATCAGGATACCACACAGGCCATGGTGTACCTGAGGAACGAGTTCAAAGAGGCCTATAGCAAGTTCACAGACGAGCAAAAACTATTCACTGCAAAGATAGACGAGCTCCAGGAAGATACTCTCATGGAACTTGCGACATGAAAGGATATGGAGCGGTGGTATGAAAAGGCACAACAAGCTGTGGAGAGAGTCGACTACATTGATGCAGTCCAACAAGGATGAGATAAATAATAACACGACATCCGGGTGTTGAACGAAAGTAGTCTTCATCACATAAATAAATCAGTCGAATATTGGGCGAAAATGTCTCGGAAATCACACTAAGAAATTCAAGAGAAATGGGACGAATACAAGAAACACTGGGGTAAAATCAACAAGGCAATGAAGGATATTGGACTCCCTGAGTTTGGCACACCTGTTGACTTTGTCGACTTGCGCGACATAGTCGAATCGCGCACCAAACAAGATTTGTTGTGGGTTGAAGAACTAGCAAAGGTGACAGACACAACGCCAGGTCAGGTGCAACAGTTTATGGAACATCCGATTAGAGCTTGGGCTATGATACAACAATTGAGTCCAGTCTAGTTAAATATCAGGCACATGCGATCGAGATAAGAGAGATTTACGCAATCCCGATGGAACAACATAGGTTCCCATACGCCCACACCTATGAGGAGTTATTGATTAGTTGGTTGGAGTATGAGAAGAGTCACCCTTTTAAGTGATATTTTGAGATGACTGTTAGGAGATAAGGCCACGTGACGGATTTTTTTTACTCATCTTCACTTTAGCTGTTATTTTTATTTCATTTTATGTTATAAATAAGAAGATCAACCGATTAGTTAGAGGTCGATAGTTGTTGCAAGAAACTCTCATTTCTGGTTTTGTTAAGAATTATTTTGGAGTTGCCTTTAATTGATAAGTCCTTATGGACCAAAGACAAAGTTGTGTTTTCATCAAATGCATGTATGATTGGATGTGGAGAAGAAATATTTCTTATCTTGTCTCATGAATGTATGTTGTAACAAGTAAGAGCTATTAAGTCTATTGATAAGTTATCTGATGCAATGTTTTTAAAGTTCTTTTCTTTAATGATGAAGATGAATCGGTGTGTTATTATGTGATGGATTATAAGAGTTAAGTGAATTATTTTACTTGTCATTATTTTATCACATGCATGTTTTATTTCTTCTAATTAGTATCTCAACTAGAAGACGGATTACTCACACGGTTAACATATTAGTATTAGGCATGTGGTAGACGATCGTTGTTTGCATGCTTGAGCAATGGGTTATCCCAAGATCAACCTCTTCTCGAGTATTTAGAACCTTTTCCCATTTTGTTTCCAAGTTGGTTTATACCAGCTTCCATCTTATATTGGTCCCACCTAAGAGAAAATACAAAAAGAGAAAGTCCAAACTGAAGGAGACACCTTCACAAGAAAATGTAAAGCCCATCGACTAATTGTCTGGATTGCAAGATCTGGAGAACCATTCCACTATTAAAAACTACAAAGTCTAATTGGGCCTTAGTGGTAGGTTTGGTTCCTACTATTGAGTAAAGGGATCTAGGACCCATCAACAGAATTGGTTCTAGAAGGAGGGCCTCAGAATGAATGGATGAATACATATTCCACATAATATTTCAAACAGCATGCAGATTCAAAGAAGCCCACATGCATGGGTAGTCATTCCCAAGACATCCCACACACATTGATTACTCCCTCACGAGTAATTGACCCTAGCCCGAGGAAGAACGCTTGTTCCCTGACATCCCTTATGCTCTCCCTCACGAGGAATTAAATCAATTCAGAAGAATCACAAGAGCATACACCCGACAGATCGGTGCACTTTCTTTAGCTCCGATACTTCCTTGAAGAAAAAACAATAAGCAGACCAGTGGTCAACACCCTTGACCGGGTTTTCGTGCACAAAGTAAAAGACCTAATATATTTATCAATCACCGAAATCGAACACCCTCTTAATCTGATCCATGAAACACCAGCATGCGATGTCTCTGAACTAGACGATTTTTCGGAGGAAGAGGAGTTTAACTCAAAATCTGAAGATATGGAAGACAAAAACAACCATGATGAAGAAAGGGGAAACCCACCACATAACAATCAACCTTGGTTGCCTAGAGACGCTTTGGCCATCCCGGGGGGAGTCCATAACCTTCCTCGACATCCAAAGAAGTTAATTCCTAAGTTTGATCCCAAGACCTCAGGATTGCCTGAAGATCATATCAATAAATTCATATTGGCTATCAGACTGATGAATGTCCAACATGAAGACTTAGTTTGCAATTTGTTCCCCTATACTTTTGAGAACTCAGCTTCCACATGGTATTTTAACTTACCTGTAGGATCCATAATGATTTGGACAAAGTTTCAGAAGGATTTTCAAGATAAATTTGCCAAGGAAACCACTACAGGATCTTTGATGGCTAAATTTTTCACTGCCACCATGAGTTCAAAGGAGAATGTTAAATATTTCAATCAAATATTCAGAATTATCTTGAAAAAATTCCAACCTGAAGCTAAACCAACTCAGGAGTTGCAAATCGAAGTATACACTAACGCCCTCCTAGCTTCTATTTACATGTTTGTGAAGAGGTCTGCCAAACGAGCCCTAGTTGAGAATTTTGAAGAAGCCAAAATGATAGAGTTCCAAATGAAGGGATGTAAGGAAGGTTAGGTCTCATTAGTTAAAAAAGAAGTCCAACCTCCTCCCAGAAGGGGACTCCTTTTGAATAGACCACCAGGGAAACAAGTAGAACAAGCTCCTGAAAAGGGTAATGGAGATATAGAAGACCTACAACCCATGGTTAAGAAATTATCAAACAAGATCATAGACATGAAGAGAAATGAAGGGGAAGGAAACCAAGGCCAAAGGCCATATAAGCTGTTAGCGACATTATTTGTCTTGGGGCTCAAATACACCCAGGTCTACAGGTTACGTGGGAAGCGCCCCAGCGCAAAGTGGGAGAATCTCTTTTTCGATTACAAATCAAGCGAGCGGGCGAAGTGTTGGTTTTCAGCCGCTGAGATTCAACTGCAAAGCGAATCGATGGTCATCGGGATTTCGGTGCTGCCGATTTTTCCGGGATTTAGCACGAAGCGTAGCGCCAATGGTCTAAGGCAAATCTGGGTTGTCCGATCCAGTTGAGACAGGTGGAAATCAGTCGGCATTTCGGGGATCGGCGTCTCAGGGGACAAGGAGCCTCCCATTCTTTACAGCTAAAATCTCCGAAAGCGCCCAAACGCGGGCCCACAATATCAAGGAGCAGTCTCAGCCGTCCATCTGAAATGGACACCTTGCGTGCGATTAGGCCCCCCGCCTTTTCAAAGCGCAAGAAGAAACTTCCTCATATCCCCGATGTGCGAAGTGACGAGAGCTTCCAGGGCCTGGGGCCCACAGCAGAATCGGGTGAATTTAGGACCGTCATATTTGAGAGAGATGCGTGGCGCCCAATTGAGTCGTCTCGGTGTTTCTCCCATCGAAACTATGATAATCAAGGTCCAGCATCGTCGTATTCCCGATGCGCGAGGTGCTGGGACCCACAACATCACCGAAGTGCGTTCAGGACCATCAGATCTAGAGGGGCGCGTGGCACCAGATTAAGTCGCCTCGGTGTTTCGCTCATCGTGATTTCAAGAATCCAGAATTAGCTCCTTCCCATCCGTGAACGCCGAGGGCTCCTTGGGGATAAGCATGTGGTCACAGCCCATGGTCACTGGGGAAAGAAAAGAGCTGCTCAGGAAGGCCTGAAGTCGTCATGTACGTTCACAGAAGGAATTACCGTGATCTCCAAGTGCAATTTGATCCGACCTCGGCCCTGGTTTTCGCTTGGAGTAAATGAAGGCAAGAAGGGGTGGTTGAAACCTCTCCTCATTCATTAAATGCGAGGAATGGAGGGTCTGGAAAGCGGACTGCTCAAGAGGGTCCTGTGTACCCATTTTTCCAGAGAAGCCATGACGAGTTCTCGACTGGCCGGAGGAGGTATGCACACGCTAACTCGACATTTACTGATTCAGTTACTCCTTCCATGCAAAGGCCATGCGAATTTAAGGAGATGTCTGACGAAGGACTTCCACCCGAAGATCGATTGAAGAGACACTACGCCTTGAAAGGCGAGCGCGCCTCTTTTGGGCAAATCTGCCCAAGTATATGTACTTAGTTTTTGCATTTTTGGAGGTATCGATGGTAGAGCGAGGCTCCCAATTGTAATATTTTAACAGACGTTCTAGTTCTCTAGTTATGTATCTGTATGTAAGATTTCTTGTTTTATGAAAGACATTTTCCCTGTTTCATCTAGTTTTCATCTCATACTAAGGGAGTTCATGATTGACTGATTCACATGAATTATTGCAGTTGCGTTATGATAAAGGTTTTATTGTGACACTATTGTATTCCCTGGTTTTCTGCGTTTGAGTGTAAGACAATCTCACGTTTAAATGCATTCTCCTACAATCTGCTAGAAACCCGATGTTTACAACAGACCTTTGCATCTCTCTGATATAAGTCTTCCCCCCTACTCACCCTTACTACAACTCACTGTCTGAAGTATGTCCAAGACCTCACCTACCCATGCATGCATGGCCTAGTTTCGGAGTTAGAACCACATCGTTTTGAGTTAACCTCCATTTGATCACCCCATTAAAACAAATCGTGAAATAAACTGATGGGCGTCGGGCTCTTCTCCTGCTGCAATCTAGGGTTGACTTTTGTCGCCAACATATCTGGCGCCGCTGCCGGGGACGAAGTTGAAAATTTTCCCCGGGATTGAATGACATTGAACCTCTGATTCTGAAGGTGCATTGGGTATCAGAGCCTTTGAAGATTGCTACTGTGCACCTGGAGACTCCATTGTGACGACTCCACTGGGGAGAACCTGCTCTATTAATTGTGGCTTTCAAAGGCAGACACACACGGTCTCATCCACAGCTGCCTCTAACTACACCTGAAACTGATCCAGAGGTGGTTCTAAGAAAAGGAAAGGCCTTTGAAGAAGAAGCTCCCACTGTAGAACCAGGTAATCCGCCATCTTCTTCTGTAGGAACTCCATTCTCTCCTCCTCAGTTTCTTATTAGACCTCCTTTAGGGGTTTCCCGTTTCCTGAATTTTGGGAGTGTTCCTGCTGAGTTTTCCTCTCCTGATCTGGGATTGGAGGGAGAAATCCTTGTCACTCCCCTCTCCTCTGAAGCTGTACCTTGGCGTAGACCCAGGACCACAAAAGATTTGCCCACTCCTGCACAAAGAGGAACACCTGCTGACTTGAGCTCGCTAGCCTTCTCCTTAAATCCCCTCTTGTTTCCCACTCCACTTCGGGACTCATTCCCAGTAGCCCCTTCACAAACTCCTTCTCCTCCGAGTTCTCCTCCACCTAATATCCCTATGGCAGGAGCAAATCCCCCTATGACTAGAATGGAGGCCATTATAGCCGCTAGGTATGGTCCCCTCATGCTACCGCAGCCTCTCAACGCCCTCCCAGCAGATGGTTACCTCAAGCAACTGCCCAAGTTTACAGGTGACTTGACATAACTGCAGAAGAACATCTAGAATCCTTTTACCGTTTCACAGATGATAATGTCATCATGCATGCAGATGTATGGATGAGGATTTTTGTCCATAGCCTTCAAGGTGAGGCTAGAAAATGGTTCAAAGCCCTGCCTCCTGGATCTATTGATGGGATCGAAGCTTTAGATAATTCCTTTTTGAGACAGTGGGGAGATAAAAAAGACTTCATGTATTACATGACAAAGTTTGGGTCTTTGAAGAGAAAAGAAGGAGAGTCTATCTCCGACTTCTCCAAGAGATTCAATAAAATGTACAATAAAATCCCTGCTGAGATCAAACCATCAGAAGCCTCCGCAAAGATCACTTATGCCAGTGCTTTTGATCCTGATTTCTGCCTCCTTCTCAGGGAAAGGAGAGCCACTACTCTGGCCCATATGCAAGATGCAGCCGTTGAGGTAGAATCTAATATATTGGTTGTTGACTGACTCAGGAACACTACTGGTAGAAACATATCCAAGCAGAGGCCTGAAGCTTCCTCATCCATCTCCTCTCCCCTGCCCCTTCAGATAGACGAGACAACTAGAATACTAAAGTCACTTTCCACTAGGATGGATAGGTGGGAGTTAGAAGGGAAGCCCATGTACAAAAATCCCCAAAATGCTGATGGTAGAGGTTTCAGGAGACCTGATAACAATGGACCACGAGCCTTCCCAAGGGAACAAAGGGAAAAATACAGAGAAGATAAAAGGATTCAAACCCCTCTCCAAAATAACTTGGTTACACATGAGGGAGGGGAGGAGATAGACGAGTCCGACCTCGAAATTCATTGCGTTGAAGTAGCTCCTCCTTTTCCTCATTTGACTCAGTCTGCATATGAGAAATCCCTGATGAACGTTCAAATCCATGAGTTAGGTAAGGGAGAAAGGGCTGGTCACGCCTCCAACAGATACAACCTCAGGTCAAGAAAGAAAGATGGAGACTTTGACAGCCAAGATCAGCCCCTCATAACAGAAAGGTCTACTAAAGTTGCAACAATCACTACTAAAGAAAAGAAAACTCAGAGTGCTTCGCCAGCAGCCAAGGAACCTGTCACTGAGGTAAGGGAAACTCCTAAACCTATTCCTTCCTTCAATTTTGAGCATGAAATTCAGAAGATTAGAATCCCTGTACCCCTATCGGAACTAGTTAAAAATGAAGATTTGAAAAGGTCCCTCTCCAAGCTGCTACAATCTAAGCTCCTCCAGCCTTCCACTAACTCAATAAATCTCCAGGATGAAAATCCAGCAGTTGTCCTAGGGCGCATGGTAGAAGATAGAGATGATTCATTCCCTCCCTTCTACACATCCTTGAATATACATGATAAAGTGCTACATAATTGCCTCATGGATTCAGGGGCTTCCCATAACCTTATACCCAAAATAGTTATGGAAGAATTGGGACTGGAGGTGACAAAAACTTATCATGATTTGTACTCTTTCGATTCGAGAAGAGTGCAGTGTCTAGGATTCATCAAAGACCTGACAGTTTCTTTGTTTTAGCTGCCCATGAAGAGTGTGGTCATGGATATTGTGGTAGCTGACATTCCCCCCAAATTTCGCATGTTGTTGTCTAGATCTTGGATAAAAAATCTTGGGGGAACATTGCAGATGGATCTCATGTATGCCACCATTCCAGTCTTTGGAGGGGAACAAAGGAGGTTATATAGAGAAGCTCAGTTGGCCTACATTGTTAGTGATGAAGCAAATCCCACCAATCACCCCATCTTTTCACTTGACACCGACCTGGGGTCTAGTTTATTGCAGCTCACTGATGCTCCCGAAGACCCTTTCCAAATCAGAAAGCAGCCCAGTCTTGATTATCCGATTCCCCCTCCAACCCCTTCCATGTGGAAGATGTTTTTCGACGGAGCTTCTTCTAGCGAAGGTGCTGGTGCTGGGGTAGTTTTCATATCACCTTGTCAAGAGGCCATAACCCTGTCATACAAGCTGGAATTCAAAACCACCAACAATGTGGCAGAGTATGAAGCTCTTGTTCTAGGTATGAGGGCCGCAAAGGAAATGGGGATTAAAGAAATAGAAATATTTGGAGACGTCGAGTTAATTATCCAGCAAGTCAGAAAGGCTTATCGTGCTAATAATCCCCGGCTCAGGAATTACATAAATGAAGTGTGGGACCTGATTGATAGTTTCTTCTCGGCCTTTAACATTTCTTTTATTCCGAGAGGGGAGAATACTTCAGCTGATTCTTTAGCTGTCTCAACCAGTTTTCTCAAAGTTCCTCTGCCGCCGATGGTCAAATATGATGTTGAAATGCGATATAGGCCCTCTGTACCAGACAATGTCAAGCATTGGAAGGTATTCGAAGACAATCTGGAGATTGAAAAATTTCTCCAATCTGTTGATGAATTTTTTGCATTTCACATTGATCAGGATCCCGACCCGGAAGGTAACCCTTACCCTGAGCTGTTTTTAAATAAAATTGCTAATCACCAGATTATTCAGCTGCCCAACAATCACATTCCAAGAGGACTGGTCCCCTTGGAAAGATTGTTCGATGGGAATGATGTGGTCGTAAAGGGTAAGGTTTCAAATGAAGATGCTGATACAACCAAATGTAACATTGGCACACAGGAGGAGCCCATGTTTGTCAAATTATCAAGCAGTTTGACTAGAGAACAGAAGGCCAAATATACTGATTTTCTAAAAGAGTTTGCTGATGTGTTTACATGGACATATGAAGATCTCAAGACTTATGACACATCTTTCATTGAGCACAATATCCCACTAAAAGAAGAGGCTAAACCATTCAGACAAAAGCTGAGACAGATAAATCCCATGTTTCTACCTGTCATGGAGAAAGAAGTGAAAAAATTGCTAGATGCCCAAATCATTGTCCCCTTGAGATATTCCGAATGGGTGGCCAATTTGGTCCCAGTAAGGAAGAAAAGTGGAGAAATCAGACTCTGTGTTGATTTCAGGAACTTGAACAGGAGCTCAAGGAAAGACAATTATCCCTTGCCCAACATGGAACACATATTGTAAAGGGTAACGGGTGCCTCTAGGATATCCATGATTGATGGTTTTTCTGGTTATAATCAAATATCAGTCATGCCTGAGGACAGAGAAAAAACAACCTTCACCACTCCTTGGGGTACATTCATGTATGCCAAAATGCCTTTTGGATTGATGAATGCAGGAGCAATGTTCCAACGATCTATGGATATAGCCTTCATCGGGGAGAAGGACCAGTTTGTGGTAATCTATCTAGATGACATCACGGTCTTCTCTAGGTCAGACAAGGAGCACCGCTGCCACTTGAGGAAATTTTTCCTGAAGTACCGAAGGTTTGGCCTATCTCTAAACCCCAATAAATCTTTGTTTTCTATGAAGGAGGGGAAGTTATTAGGCCATATAGTATCGACAGAGGGAGTGAGAATTGATCCTAGCAGGGTAGAGGCGATTCAAACCCTATCACTTCCTAGATCCAAGAAGGAAGTTCAGGCCTTTTTGGGAAAGATCAATTTCTTGAGGAGATTCGTCTCAAATTTTTCTGAGTTGGTGAAACATATCACAACCATGCTCAGGAAAGGAAATNAGAGTTCATAATTTTCTCTTTTGCTTCTTTTGATACAATAGCAGCGGTATTGTTGCAGAAAAATAAGGAAGGGCGAGAGAAACCCATTGCCTTCTTCAGTAGGGCATTAAGAGATGCAGAGATCAGGTATGAAATCATGGAGAAACAGGCCTATTCCTTAGTGAAAGCCCTCAAATCTTTCAGAGTCTATGTCCTGCACTCAAGGGTAACCGCATACAGTCCTTCGACTTCTGTGAAGGACATCCTTATACAGCCTGATATAGATGGGAGAAGAGGCAGATGGATCGCTAGAATCCTGGAATTTGACTTGGAGATAAAGCCCATCAAGTTGGTTAAGGGGCAAGGTTTAGCCAAGCTACTGGATGAATCCAATTACGAATCCTTGGGCGTTAGTTTCATCAATACCTGCTCACAAATTCAACAAGTTGAGTTACCCAGTCAACGCTCTCGGGAAGGCGTATTGCTGGCAGAGTGTGCCTGGTATCGTGACATTTTGTACTTTCTGGGGGAGTTGAAGCCCCCAGATGGAATGTGTAAAAGTAAGACAAGAACTTTGAATCTCAAGGCAGTCAGATATTGCCTCATTGGGTAAGTTTTATACTGGAGAGACCCTCTAGGAGTGTTGCTGAGATGTCTGAACCCACCAGAAGCCCAGAAAGTTATGTTTGATCTCCACAGAGGCCTTTGTGGGGGGCATCATTTCTAGAATACCACAGCTCACAAAATCCTCAGGGCTGGGTATTACTGACCCACTTTATTCGTTGATGTCAGCAGAGAAATTAGGGCCTGCATCAAATGCCAAAAGTTATCAGGGAAACAACATCTTGGGCCACTACCACTGAAGCTTGTGATAGCTTCAACACATTTTCAATAGTGGGGGCTAGACTTTATCGGAGAAATTCATCCTCCCTCAAGTGGCCAGCACATATGGATCCTGACTGCAACAGATTATTTCACCAAGTGGATAGAAGTTGTCCCTATCAGAAGTACATCCCACAAAGTAATTATCAGCTTCCTGGAGGATATCATAGCTAGATTCGGCTGTCCCAGCAGGATCGTAACTGGTAACACTACTTCTTTCAAATATGAGCCTCTCATTAAGTTCTGTGAGCAGTTCCAAATCTCGTTAATTCACTCCACCCCCTACTATCCCCAGGGCAATGGTTTGGCCGAATCCTCCAACAAGGGCCTGATAAGGATCATCAAAAGACTATTGGAGGACATCAAAAGGGCCTGGGAGTCGAAGTTGAAATTTTCTTTATGGTCTGATCGAGTGACAACGAAGAAATCCTTGGGCACCTCACCTTTTCAGCTGGTTTACGGAGCAGAGGCGATTTTTCCCACTCATCTTGCATTACCTGTGGCAAAGTTCTTTCAAGATTATGAAGGAGAGTCGGATCATATGATCAGAAGGATTAATCAGATAGTATAAGTACAACAGATCAGGGAACAGGTGAGGGACACCGCTCATAGTCATCAGCAAAGGGTCAAACATGATTTTGACAGGAAGGTCAGGAAGAAGGAGTTCGAGATCGGGGATTTGGTACTTAAGTGGGATGCACCCAAGAAGGATAAGGGAAAACATAACAAGTTTGATGCCCTCTAGATCGACAAACAACACGTACCAATTGCACAATCTGGAGGGCGAAGAGGTTTTCAACAGCCCAGTAAATGGGCATTTTCTAAAGAAATGTTTTGTTTGAGCCTTAGACGGATCCTTTGTTTGTAAATATTATCCTTTAGTTCTTTATTCATTTTCTGTTTGTATATTTTCGGCTTATTAAAAGCCTCCATAGCCCAATAACAAGGCACTGAAACTGCAGAATGAGTTCTTAGAGCATCGCAGGGATGACTCTATCCCCCATGGAGCCTAATGTTAGCAACATTATTTGTCTTAGGGCTCAAATACACACAGGTTTGCAGGTTACGCGGGAAGCACCCCAGCGCAAAGTGGGAGAATCTCTTTTCTGATAAAAAATCAAGCGAGCAGGTGAAGTGTTGGTTGTCAGCCGTCGAGATTCAACTGCAAAGCGAATTGACGGTCATCGAGATTTCGGGACTACCGATTTGTCCGGGATTTAGCACGAAGCGTAGCGCCAATGGTCTAAGGAAAATCTGGGTCGTCCGATCCAGTTGAGACAGGTGGAAATCAGTCGGCATTTCAGGGATCGACGTCTCGGGGAACAAGGAGCCTCCCATTCTTTACAGCTGAAATCGTCGATCAGCAAAGAAACAAAAGCGTCCAAAGGCGGGCCCACAATATCAAGGAGCAGTCTCATCCGTCCATCTGAAACGGACACTTNCCGCATTTTATCCCATCGCGATTTT
Source organism: Picea sitchensis (assembly GCA_010110895.2). Lineage (NCBI taxonomy): Eukaryota > Viridiplantae > Streptophyta > Pinopsida > Pinales > Pinaceae > Picea > Picea sitchensis. Next base: position 75,242 of record SNQJ01S0041573.1, on the reverse strand, counting down.
GAAGCGCAAGAAGAGGCTTCCTCATATCCCCGATGTGCGAAGTGACGAGAGCTTCCTGGGCCTAGGGCCCACAGCAGCATCGGGTGAATTTAGGACCGTCAGATTTGAGAGAGACGCGTGGTGCCCAATTGAGTCATCTCGACGTTTCGCCCATTGCAGCTATGATAAGCAAGGTCCAACATCAACGTATTCCTGATGCGCGAGGTGCCGGGAGTGTTCAAGACCGGGACCCACAACATCACCGAAGTGCGTTCAGGACCGTCAGATCTAGAGGGGCGTGTGGCGCCAGATTAAGCCGCCTCGGCATTTCGCTCATCGTGATTTCAAGAAGCCAGGATTAGCTCCTTCCCATCTGCGAATGCCGATGGCGCCTTGGGGATAAGCACGTGGTCACAACCCGTGGTCACTTGGGAAAGAAAAGAGCTTCTCAGGAAGGGCCGAAGTCATCATGTACATTCACAGAAGGAACTACTGCGATCTCCAAGTGCCATTTGATCCGACCTCGGCCCTGGTTTTCGCTTGGAGTAAATGAAGGCAAGAAGGGGTGGTTGAAACCTCTCCTCATTCATTAAATGTGAGGAATATAGGGTCTGGAAAGAAGACTGCTCGAGAGGGTCCTGTGTACCCATTTTTCCAGAGAAGCCATGACGAGTTCTCGACTAGACGGAGGAGGTCTGCTCACGCTAACTCGACATTTACTGATTCAGCTACTCCTTCCCTGCAAAGGCCATGCGAAGTTAAGGAGATGTCTGATGAAGGACTTCCGCCCGAATATTGATTGAAGAGACGCTACGCCTTGAAAGGCGAGCATGCCTCTGTTGGGAAAATATTCCCAAGTATATGTACTTAGTTTTTTCATTTTTGGAGGTATCGATGGTAGAGCGAGGCTCTCGATTGTAATATTTTAATAGATGTTCTAGTTCTCTGGTTATGCATCTGTATGTAATATTTATTGTTTTATGAAATACAGTTTCCCTGTTTCATCTAGTTTTCATCTCATACTGAGGGAGTTCATGATTGACTGATTCACATGAATTATTGCAGTTGCGTTATGATAAAGGTTTTATTGTGACACTATTGTATTCCCTAGTTTTCTGCGTTTGAATGTAAGATGATCTCGGATTTAAATTCATTCTCCTACAGTATGCTAGAAACCTGATGTTGACAACAGACCTTTGCATCTCTCTGATATAAGTCTTCCCCCCTACTCACCCTTACTACAACTCACTGTCTGAAGTATGTCCAAGACCTCACCTACCCATGCATGCCTGGCCTAGTTTCGGAGTTAGAACCACATCATTTTGAGTTAAACTCCATTCGATCACCCCATTAAAACAAATCGTGACATAAACTGATGGGCGTCGGGCTCTGCTCCTGCTGCAATCCAGGGGTGATTTCCGTCGCCAACATAAACCTTTCTTTAAAAGAAACTCGTCGTTCAAAACAATTGAACCCCCCCTAGCTAACTTAAATATCGATCTGGGAAATGTAGCATCTGATTCTTTCTATACTTATCACCAGGAAAACCACTCTGAAAGAGACTTCCCTCAATGGGTGCATGCCATGAATTTGATGGCCAATCGGTTTCCATATGAAGTCTCCCTAACCGAAAAAACAGTCAGTTCAGTTATGAATGTTGTTGATCAAGAAGAGGTTGATCCACCTGAAGATACAACCATACTGATATGGGATCATGGATTAATCATGCCTTCCGACGACTTATTTTAGTTTCAAGAACCACCCACAGAGGTCTCAGTTGTGAAAACACGAAGTAAGGGTCCAGATGTATCGAAAGATCCTACTACTACCCAATACTACCCAAATGTCGGGGTGCGTGGAGGTTAACTCCCGATCACCCGAAATCACATTTTTCTCCCCATAAGAACCCTATAAGCATCCATACCTGAGAATCGCCCAAACTGGATTACAACGTAGTCGAAGATTTGAAGAATTTGAAGGCTAATATATCAGTTATGGACATATGTAGAATCCCTCAGCAAAAAGACTTCCTACTACAAGATTTGAAATCAGGAGAAAACCCTACGACAAGCAATGAAGAGGAAATAAATCTAACTCCCATAGATCTAGTAAATAAACCAACTGTAAACGCCTGCTCAGAAGATAAGAATGGAAAACCTTTTTGTCCCACCATTCCTTTTAACGTTTGAAGTTTTCAACAGGAACCTCCACAATTGTTTAGTTGATTCATGAGTATCTTCCAATGTTATGCCCTTGTCTATTTGCAAAAAGTTAAATGTCATTCCTCTCAAAAGCGATAAGCATGTAATACAACTAGACAAAACCCAGGTCAAAGTCATGGGAGGATTCAAATGTGTAATGATCAGAATAGCGACACATTCTAAGTTTGTGCAAGTGATTGACATCATTGTAGTAGATATCCTAGAAGCTTATGGGTTACTACTAAGCCGATATTGGTCTGAGAAGTTAAAGGGATACTTTAGTATAGATTAGGCACACCTTTGGCTACCATTGAAGGGATACAAAAATGTGATCATTATTGATAGGGAAAGGTATCTGAAACATATTGTCACTGACCTAGAAACCCTAAATGAACCCTCATCGATAGATTTCCCTATGCTAGGAAATTATTCCTGCGATTCCTATTTCGGGAAATTCTCCCCTCTCTCATCTGATGTCCCTCCACTCAAAAATCTGAAATGGTTTTTCAAGGGAAATTGTCGATACTGACAGAGGAAACCCTCTTCTGTCAAGAAACTGTGCTAGGAATCAATGAACAAAAGACATGGGGCAAGAAAGTAATAAGGAAGAAGAAATGGATAACTTTTTCTCACAAATTTGGACCATATATTTTGATGGATATAAATCACAAGAAGGGTCTAGGGTAGGGTGCATCCTCATTAATTCAACAGGTAAACGTCATTTCATGCCTTGTAGACTAGAATTTGAATGCACAAACAACACCGTCGAGTATGAAGCTCTAGTACAGGGGTTAAAGAAAGTCATAGACATAAACGTCAAAGAATTGAAGGTTTTTGGGGATTCTGAAATGATAATTAGACAAGTAAGGAATATTATACATTGCAATTCCCTGCACCTAAAAAATTATCAACAGGAAGTGCACAGGTTAATAGAGCATTTTGAATCTTTCAATATCACAATGATCCCCAGAGCTAAGAATACCCTTGTCGATTCCCTGGCTACAACTGCTTCAAGGCTGTCACCTCTAGAAGATTATGAAGCCTCTCAGTTCACTATCGAAATGCTCTACAAACCATCGGTGGCAAACAATATTTCTAATTGGAAGGTCTTTGAAGGAGATGAACAGATTATAAACTTTCTGACTAACCAAGATAATTTCAAAGATTTAGTTATTGACGTTGAAGTATTCCAGGAAAAATCAACATAAATGGATCCTTGGACAGGTCAACCTAATGACAAATTGAAATCTCACACAATCTCGAAGGGGATAGCTAATTTCGAAAATCCTTTTGACCTAAAAGGATGATTTAAGGGGCCCAAAAACACGAAGATCGGTAGTTCATTTCCCATGCATGAAACTATAAATCTTGAAAACCTGGAAAACCCAAAGAATATAAATATCGGCAAGACTATATATAAAGAGGACAGGAAGGCTTATCTCAAACTGTTCAGACAATATCAAGATGTCTTTGTGTGATCCTACCGAGATCTAAAAACTTATGATACCCGCATCATTCAACACATTATCCCGTTAAAACCTGAAGTGAAACCCTTCCAAAAAAAGCTTTGAAAGTATCACCCATCCCTAGAACCTTTCATGTGTCAGGAGTTGAAGAAAATTTTGTATGCCAAAATTATCTTCCAGGTTAGACACTCCGCGTGTGATCAAAATCTGGACTAGGGGTCAAAATTTAGCTCAAAAATCAAAGTTCTCGGAATTGCCTCAAAATGAATGGGTGTGTATCCCTCATCGTCACAAACCCAACGCAACTCATTTGGGATCAAACAGACGTAGGATGAGAGAGATATCATGATCTGTTCGAATCGCCAAACAGGTAAAAAAAAAATTGCTGACTATACAGTCCGTACAGATGCTGACGTGGCATGTTTGTATGATGAGGTGGCATGAGGTGGAATATGGTGATGTGGCATTCATTTATTGGCATATTTGGGTGAATCACGATGTGACACGTGGCATTGTTTTGGTAAATGGTGTGGTGCCACGTGGCCTAGTCATGGGCTACCACGTGGCACCGTTGTAATTGGTTGTTAGTTCAAAATATTATGGATTCTGTGGGGTTCGAACCCCAGACCTCCCCACTTGCATGTAAATCCTTTGAAAAGTCCTCCCTTCCAACACACCATGCATTGTTACTTGTTATATATGTGGTTTGAAATATATTTGAATTAGACTTGCTTAACGGTTGGCGTGGGGGTCCGGGCTGGGGCTTAGCCCCAGCCCCCGGTTTCACATGTCCGCCCATATGAACCTTTGTCACATGGAATGCGCACGGGAATTGGTTTAAACAGTTACAACACCGACACTTGTCAGTTAACCATTCAACCTTGAAACTTAGCCCTCTTTTGTGATAGCGCGAGGTCGCATGGACCCTTGTGACCACGACCTTAGCGGTTAGGGGCTAGGCGTGCCCATAACCATCCTACAGTTTGACCATTTTTGTGATTACGCCTGTGTGCTAGGTTTTAGCATGATTTGGAGCGCGTGAGCTAGGTTGGCCACACAGAGGTGCGTTTTGGCGAACCAGAGACAACAAGCTTGAAGGAAGAAAATGGCAAGAGGCCTATCTTCTTCATTTTTTGGCCAAATGAGGTGTCGAAAATGCCCAGCTAGGGTTTTTGGACGTTTTGAATCCATTGGCACTGTTTTCAAAGCCATTTGAAGACTTATTTTGCAGTTTTTTAACCATTGAAGTTTCAGAGAGCTCCAGGGAGCTTAAAGCCCTCATTGTTTGAGGTCATGCTCAGATGAGCCCATGTTTGTTTTCTGTGATTGAATAATCATTTATGGATAATTGTTATGCTCTAAACACTTTGGGATAGGTTTCAGATCCATTTGAGGACCTTTATAGGTGTTTTTTCCACAAGGAAGCTCAGAGAAGCTTAAGGCCACATGTAGAAGAGGTCATACCCAGATGAGACATGATCCGTTTTCAGAGTTTTATTAGTCATTTTTGGGGTTTTTATGTATTCTAAACCCAATGGTACAGTCAGTGTTTCCATTGGAGTTGAGAAGCATCTTGTAAAATAATTTTTGACAAATTAATCCCAAAGAGCCAAGTCCATTGATGGAGGCTCAAGGAGATGTAGCCTAGAGAGGGGTGAACTCCTTTATCATCTTGTTATTGTTGTGAGTTTGATGGTTTATTTGTTGCAAGTTATGTTGCTGAGTATTTATTTAAAGCACTTATTTAACCATTTAAAAGAACATTTCCTCACACATAAACATTTAAAAGAAGATGCATAAACTTGACACTTAATTCATCTTGCATATTTTAACACATGGAGCAAGGTCCTGTAAAGTTTATTTTAATGAAGTAGAGGGTGCTTGCATAGCATAACAAGTTAGCCCACTATTTTTATATTAGCGTGGGTAGAAAATTTGGCTCATGTGATGAAAAATCCTGGAGAAATCCACTTATGCGTAGATTTTAGGAACCTCAACAGAGCTTCAGAGAAGGACAACTACCTAGTCCCACCGATGGAGTAACTCTTGTAGACCATTTCTAGCTCTGATATTTTCTCTCTATTGGACGGTTTCTCAAGTTACAACCAATTTTTGGTTTTAGAGGAAGATCGTTTGAAAACTACCTTTCGAACCAAGTGGGGAACTTTCACTTACAAGCGCATTCCCTTCAGGTTAATCAACGCAGCGGAAGCCTTCCAAAGGGAAATGGACGTAGCGTTTTGAGGACTGATAAACAAGTGTGTGGTAGTGTATCTAGATGACGTAACTATGTATTCAAAGAATGGAGAGGAACACATCCAACACTTAACTTAGATTTTTGAAAGGTGTATTAAATACAGTATATCTTTAAACCCTAAGAAAGTTATCTTTTGTGTGGAGGAAGGAAATCTATTAGGTCATATTATATCCCAAGCTGACATTCACATAGACCCTGAGTGAGTCAAAGATATAACTCAAATATTATTACCTCACAACAAAAATATGATGCAATCCTTCTTCGGGAAAATCAATTTTGTAAGAAAATTCACACCTTATTTCGCCGAGACTGTCAGACCACTACAAAAAATGATCTGCAAAGATGTTGAATTTAAGTGGGAAAATGAATGAAAGGATGCTTTTAGCAATATTAAAACTGTTATATCTCAAGGTCCCCGTGTTACGAAGTCCCGATTTTAATAGATATTTATTCCTCTATACTTTCGCCTCTGACCAATCGTTATTTGCAGTATTGACTCAGAAGGATGATGACACCAACAAGGCTCTGGTTTCATTCAGGAGCACTAACCTCCAAGGAGACGAACTTAATTATCCTGCTATAGATAAACAAGCCTATGCAGTATATAAAGAAGTAAAACACTTCATATCTTACATCCTCAAGAACCATACCAAAGTAATCATACTTCACCCTGCAGTTTGATCCTTGTTCACTCAAAAAGAGATGGGGGAAAGAAGAGGGAACTGGATGGCAGTAGTCCAAGAATTTGATCTAGATATAAAACCTACCAAACTAGTTAAAGGTCAAGGGTTGTTTAAACTTGTAACCGAAGCCCAGGATCAAGTAAATGAATATTTTGAATGGGAGAATGAAATGGATTTATGGTGCGGTGAAGCATCATACATCTCCCTAGGGCAAGAGTCTTGGTACGAGAATTTGACTTGTCTCCTACACCATGGGAATTGCCCATAAAATCTCAACCCTAGGAAAAGGAGAGCTCTCAGGTTAAAATCTGCACAATATTGCCTCATAAACTCGGTACTCTTCTAAATTAATTATGACGGGGTACTTTTAAGATGTCTCAAACGTAAATATGCGGACAAAGTTCTAAAGGAACTCCATGATGGCCCTGCCAGTGGAAATTTTGTAGGAAACACCACCGCTCATAAGATATCGAGAGTTGGTTATTATTGGCCCACTTTGTTCAAGGACGCTCACACATACTCTAGGAACTGTAAGATGTGCCAAATAAGTGTGGGGAGGGAAAAGAGAGAAACAGTTCCACTCCAACAAGTGATTGTTTCTAGGCCTTTTGAGCAATGTGGGTTAGATATCATAGGAGAGATTACACCAATCTTTTCAAAACAACACAAGTACATACTTACTGCCACTTATTACTTCACGAAATGGGTAGAAGCCATTCCTCTGACCCATGTAAACGAGAAGGTGGTAATCCAATTCATAGAACCGCAACTAATCATAAGGTTCAGTGTCCCTTCTGTTCTTGTTTTCGATAATGCAGCTTATTTTTCTTCCACCTTATTGACAGAGTTCTCCCTAGACAAAGGAATCATAATTTGATACTCTGCAAATTATTACCCACAGGGAAATGGAGTGGCATAATCAACTAATAAGAACCTCATAAGGATATTGAAGAAAACGGTTGTGGAAAACCAAAAGAATTGGCATAATCTACTCCACAACACTTTATGGGCAGATAGAGTTACACCCAAGGAAGCTATAGGAAATTCCCCATACTTTCTAGTATACGAACAGGAAGCCATTCTCCCAAATGGACTATATCTCCCATCTCTTAAACTTGCTCGGTATTCCAGAGGACATCCCTCATCAACCTTACAACAAAGAATAGACACCCTGCTCATGTTAGAAGAAAGGGAGAAAGCTAAATCAAAATTCATAGCCCACCAACAGATAGTTAAAAGATGGTTTGACAAGCATAAGGCTAAAGAGAAGAATTTTGAAGTAGGAGACTTAGTCATAAAATGGGACAGAGAAAATGATCCTAAAGGCAAACATTCTAAGTTTCAAAATCTAGGGCTTGGACCTTTTTAGGTAGCCGAGAAGATTGGGGCAGGAACTTATCGGTTACAGAATCTGAGGGGGGAACCTGACGCCTTCCCAGTAAATGGCCAAGCCCTAAAACAATATTTCCCTTATATATATTCTTTTTTGTTTGTATGCGTGTTTTCATGATTTTGGTTTTAGCTAGGTCAATTGCGAAATGCATTTTTTGCTGTTTTCTTTTTCTATTTGGACTTGTTCTCTTTTGAATATTGTGTTTAGAAAGACAATGGTTGACCTCAAGTCATGTGACATAGAGGAATCTCTTCCACCCTCATCGCTCACATACAAACACGAGAGGCATTGGGGAACTTGCAATTTCTTTGAAGGGCTCTCTATCTAACTTGTGCAGATGAACAACTTTGGAGAAATGCCAAAAGTTTCTTCTTAATGGTTTGGTAAGACCTTAAGGGAAATAAGGAAATCCGAAAAGGACTACATGAACCCCGAAGACAAAGCTAGCAAAGGATCCACCTTAACCACCTCACTTTGCAAAATAAATAGGCGTCATCCTCTCCCACTCGCTCAGGGAATTCTACCGAAATAAATTGACTCTATCAAATGAGTGAAAAGTAGGAGAGGGTATGAATATATCTCCATTGGGGCTATGGACGCTCGCTAGCAGAGGATCAAGGTCTGTGATGTCAGGATGACTCCACCGGGGCTATGGACACTCACTGGAAGTGGAGAAACACCATAGCAACTAAGTAAAGGTAACATTCCAGTGAATGCTTTACTAGACTTTCGTAAAAGAGGGAATGAGTCAGGGTTGCAAGAAGCAAAGGTGGAATAAAGGTTTAAAACCCCACAGGCAGACCCATAATCATCAACCAGAGAATTTCAAATGCAAGGGTAAAATGGCTCTGATTTAAAACCAGTTAAGTTCTCCACTAGCTTTTGCATCATCCAAGCCCGAAGGAGGAACAAAGATTCTTATTTCTCCCAGTAAGTCGCCATTTGTTGAGCACTCAACACACCCTAAAAATTCTATGTCAAATTTTACTTTTTGGGTACCACTTGATCTTTTTGCACTGTCGGATTTGCCTTCATTGTGAAAAATGTTGTGTTTTCTTACCATTTTGACTATCATTAAGTATTTAAAAGTTTGCTTGAATCTATGAAAACCAACGACTTAAAAGGCTTAACTTCTCAATAAGAATCAACAGCTAAAAAGAAACGCCTCACCCAATGCGTCTAAATTCGGGATCGGAAAGTTTTAAAAGATGAAATAAAATCACTCGAGAAAACCAAAGTTGTTGAACGCCAATCTTCATCGGCATCAGCAAAAGGAAGATTTATTTTGCGACAAGCGTTACCCAAGGATATCGTCGATAGTCGATCCCTGAAGCACTTTGACATCAACGACCCCTACGTTTATTTTAACACACGCATCTCTTGAAAACTCCGACTCCTATTGATGTAAACGATCAAACCACCTGTCCTCATCTTCCACATGCCTTTTCCATATTGGGTAAGAATACGATCTAGTCATCCTTTGAGTTGTTATCGGTTCCTAAGGCCCAAGTCACAGCCCGAGTTAGTTCTACCACGTCAGCACCGTACGATGAAATCGATTGGTGCTGGAGGTTTTTTACAGAAAAATATCAACGAAAACATCCATCGCACATCGTCGATCCCCAACCTACCCACCAGGAAAGAGACACGATGGGACATTTTAGCACTAGATACGTTTAGATTCGACACATTTAAGGGACTAATTAATTCCAAATCTTGCATTAGTTGCTAATTCATGCGTGAATCAAAAGGACCGTTTGAATTTACCAATAAAGTACATCACCCTTCGTGCCTCCGCCGCAACCCACGATGAATTGAACTAAATAGATTCGGCGGTAGATTTCATTTCATTTTCACTCATAACATGAATTAATTGGTTGAAGTGACACGATAGGTTCTTCCCTGTTTAAATTCTTTTGAGTTGTTCATGAACAAGATCATCGTGCGTGAAGAAGTTCAGAGCACCTGGAGGAGCGACGAAAGAAATTCAGAAAATGATTCCAAGATCCCATGAGTATTAAAAAATAGGTTTAGCAAGCGTTACAGGTATGTACCAGTATAAAGACTTGTTTATGCTTGAATTCATACATTTTTTATCCATTTTTTCTCTGTACGCATGCCTAAAGGATTAATTTTGGTTGCAGGAACGATGCCTTCAAGAAATCTGAACACTAGACGATCGTCGAGGGAGCCGAAGCAAAAGGAGCCAAGGTGGGAGAAGGCTCTGTTAGCACATATTATGGATTGGGGGTTATTTTCCCTAGGAACTGGCATTCTGGTGAGAAAATGGTCGAAAGAGGGGGCTAAAAACAAACAAAATGTGTTTTATCCTAAGTCGAGGCCCTGATGTGAATTTTTGGCACGATGTGGTAAAATGTTCGTAGATCTAAGCAACTTATCTTGGCATGCTCGAATCTACGATGCACAATCCATATCGGACACCCCGCCCCCCGACATTCTACCTTTAACGAGGGGGGGGGGTCCGAGTTGGTGGTTTCTAAGTGCAGTCCCCCCCACTATCATGGTGCCTCCTCGTTAACTTAGACCCCCCCCCNCCGCTCCCCCCCCTTCGATTAGACCCCTTACCGCCCACCTTTACCGCCTTCTTCTCCTGTCGACATGTGTCTTCCACTCTTGCTCCATGTCACCTCGACCATGGATATTGTGTACATCCTGACCCCATGTGCGCCTCCCTCCACGTCCTTTCTCCTCGCCACATCTTTCCCCTGCGCCTTTACAACTCAGCTCCCGAGTACTGGCACCCACTTTTCCCCAGCCATTGCTTTGCCAACTACATCGTTCCACATGGCCTCCGATCACCCACCATTCCTTGTTGGTTTGCTCCAATCATCTCATCGGCTCCCCATCGTCAGTGTCCACATTTGCCTACCAGTATTCCCTGCAAACATCCAGTGAAGATCCAAGTGGCAGAGTTTCAGAGTGCATCCAACACTTTTTTTCAGGTTCCATGTTGACTCACGCTCATCCCAATATCGATGCAGGTAGTTAATGCAAATGAGGGGGGTGGTTGAAACCTCTTTTCACCATATAAATGTAAATACATAGAAGGACCAACCGTGGAGGTAGACTATCAACCCAGACTGACATGAGATCACGTCTGATAGGGATCCACATGGGCAGTCTAACAGGCAACTGGACGCAGAATCTGCAGAGGATTTCCAGACGCAAATATTTGAAATATTTGACTTGATCGTGCATCTGACGGTGGTAGTTTCTCTGAGTATATGTAGGCATTTTTTATATTTCGTTATGGTCAATGGTTGAGTTAATCTCCCGTATTGTAATGTTTTAATGAAGCTCTATTTATCTGGTTTTGTAACTTGATTTGAGACTTCTTGTTTTCTAAAATTCAGCCTCAGTTTCCATCTTATTTGCATCTGATACTGAATTTTCATGATTGAAGGATTCACATGGATTGTGGTGACTGTTTTGTAATGGATTTTTGATTGCAGTGTAGTTATTACATTTTTAGTTTTTGTAAACTTCGAATTCAAGAGGATATTGTTTTCAGATTTTTTCCTCCTTAGGTTGCTGGAAGACTTGATGGCCAAAGCAGACCTTTACATATTCTCCTCAATTTCTTCCTCCTACTCACCCTTACCACAACTTACTGGCTAAAGTTGATCAAGACCTCATTTTCTTGTGCATACTGCCCCAATTTTCTGAGTTAAAATGATATTCTCTTGAGTCTGCCCCATTCGACCCCCTTTAAATTATTCATTGTGACATACAAACTCATGGGTACTGGGCTTACCTCTGCCGCAATCCAGAGGTGACTTCTGGTGCTAACATTTCTGGCGTCGTTTCCATGGATGAATTGAATATTTTCCCTAGGATAGAAAGACAAATCTTACTTATTCTAAAGGTGCATCAGAACTCAGTACCATTGAATATTGCAACCGACACCTGGTGACTCCATTATCTGGCAATGCCACTGGCCCAACTCCACTATTTCAGTTGGATCTGAAATGCAGACACATGAGGTCTCACCCACAACTGCCTCTAGCCATGCCTGAAGATGACCCAAAGAAAATTATCAAAAAAGGAAAGACCCCTTAACAAGGTACTTCAACTTCTGAACCAGGTGATTCTGGTAATTTTCATAATCTTCCTTCCTCAATCCAATCACTATTTCTATTCCTCTTGTTATCCCATCTGCTGGAGTTTCTAGAACTTTGAATTTTGGGAGTTTTCCTGCTGATTTCTCTTCTCCTAGCCTCATTTTGGAAGGAGAAATATTCGACACTCCTGTCTCCCCTGAAGGTGTACAATGGCTCAGACCCAGAACCTTAGGATATTTCCCCACCTTTGGATTTACTACTACTCCTCATGTTAGAGTTGCTACAACCGAAAACTCTGTTCCTACCATCTCTGCAACCTTTTTCCCAAACACTCATTTGTTTTCCTTTTTACCTAGAAGCACAGTTCTAGTCTCACATGTCCAAACTCCATCTCCTCCTGCTTCTTCTCCTGTTCACACTCCAATGGCAGGAGAAAATCCCCCCAGAACTAGAATGGAAGATATAATAGCTACTAGGTATGCCCCTCTTGTTTTTCCTCAGCCTCTGAATTCCCTCCCAGTGGATGGCTACCTTAATCAGTTACCTAAGTTCACGGGTGAGGGAGACATAACTGCAGAAGCACATCTTGAAGCCTTTTATAGTTTTATAGATAATCATGCCATAAATAATGGAGATGTATGGATGAGGATTTTTTTTCATGGCCTTGATGGTGAAGCTAGGAAGTGGTTCATGGCCTTGCCTCTTGGATCTATTGGTGGGATTGAAACCCTAGATGAAGCCTTCTTAAAATTTTGGGGAGACAAAAAGGATCTCATGTACTATATTACAGAGTTTGGATATATGAAGAAGGAGGAAGGGGAATCTGTGTCTGATTTCTCCAAGAGGATTAATAGAATGTATAAGAAAATCCCCACTGAAGTCAAGCCTATAGAAACCTCTGCAAAAATTACTTATGCTAGTGATTTTGATCTTGATTTCTGCCTCCTGTTAAGAGAAATAAGAGCTACTTTCTTGTATCATATGCAAGATGCAGCCCTTGAAGTAGAGTCCAATATATTTGCAGTTGATAAGCTTAGGAGCAAGGCTGACAGAGATAGGAGAAAAGGGAGGTCTGAAGCTTTAGCCTCTAGTTCCTCTGTTGTCCATCCTCAAGTTGATGAATTTGCTAAATTAGTAAAATCTATGTATGTTGAGATGGAAAAGTTAAGGCTTGAAGGAAGAAAAAACTATAGAAGTTCGAAAAATGTTGGTAACAGATGTAACTTCAGGAGACCTAACAATGATCCTCATATTCTTCCAAGAGAGCAGAGAAACAAAGAGAGAAATGATCAGAACATCCAGAACCCTCTCCAAAATAATCTTGTTACAGATGATGAAGGTGAGGATGAAGACCTTGATCCTGAAATCCACTACCTTGGAGACACCTCCTCCTTTCTTCATTTGACTCAATCTGCATACGAGGAATCTCTCATGGACATCCAACTTAATGAGTTGAGTAAGGGATACAAGGCCAGTAGCAGCCCAGACAGATATAATCTGAGGTCCAATAAGAAAGAAGGAAAGCCCGATGTTCCTAAGTAGCCTACCAAAGAAAAGAATCCTTCTAAACATATAGTAGACAACAACAAAGGTAAAAAAGCGCATACCCCTCTCCAGTAATTAAAGTTCTTGTTCCAGAAGTGAAAGAAACTCTAAAGTCCCCTCCCTTTTTTAATTTTGACCATGAAATTCAAAAAATTATAATCCCTGTACCCCTTTCTAAGCTGGTCAAGTATGAAGATTTCAAAAGGAGCCTCTCTAAACTATTGTAGTCTAAACCTACGTCTCATTCCACAGACTCGGTCAATTTGCAAGATGAAAATTCAACAGTTATCTTAGGTCCTTTAGTATAGAAAAAGATGAATCCTCTCCTCCCTTCTATACCTCACTGAACACACATGATAAGGTGTTGCACAACTGTCTGATGGATTCGGGGGCATCCCACAATCTCATGCCCAAAGCTGTCATTGATGAACTCGGTTTAGAAATCACAAAATATTACCATGACTTGTATTGTTTTGACTCTAGGAAAGTGAAATGTCTCGAGGTCATCAAGGATATGGTTGTGACCTTGTTCCAGTTTCCCATGAAGAGTGTGGTCATGGATATCGTAGTAGCTGATGTTCCCCCCAAGTTTGGCATGTTATTTTCAAGATCCTGGATAAAATGACTAGGGGGAACCTTGCAGATGGACCTCACCTATGCCATCATTCTAGTATTTGGGGGTGAGCATAGAAGACTTTATAGGGAAGATAAGTTGGCATACATTATTAGTGATGAAGAAAACCCCACAAACCATCCTATCTTTGCTCTTGATACATATTTGGGATCTAGTTTGTTGCAACTCAACGATGCTCCCGAACCTCCTCTGGAAATAAAAAAGCGGCCTATTACTTTTCGTGAAAATTCCCCTCCTATCACCTATGTGTGGAAAATGTTCTTCGATGGAGCCTCTTCTAAGGAAGGTGTTGGTGCTAGAGTGGTTTTTGTTTCACCTACTCAAGAAACTACAACTATGTCCTACAAGTTAGAATTCAAAGCTACTAATAATGTGGCAGAGTATGAAGCTCTCTTCTTAGGTTTGAGAGCTGCAAAGGACATGAGAATTGAAAAGATATCAGTATTTGGGGATGCTGAGTTAATTGTCCATCAAGTCAAAAATCTCTACCAAGCTAAGCACCCCAGGCTAATAAATTATAGAAATGAAGTGTTGGACCTTGTTGACAGTTTTTTCCTGGTTTTCAACACTTCATTTATCCCAAGATAAGAAAACATCATGGTTGATTCTTTGGATGTTTCAGCAAGCAATTTCAGAGTCCCTTTTCCACCAAAGCTCAGGTATGATGTGGAGGTAAATTACAGACCCTCTATACCTAACAATATCAAGCATTGAAAAGTATTTGAGGATGATCTTGAGATCAAAATATTCCTTGAGACTGTTGATGAGTTTTCTGCACTACATATTGATCAAGATCAATATTCTCGTGTTGATGTTTTCCTGAACAAAATCGCTAATCACCATATTGTTCAGTTGCCTAGAAATCACATTCCCAAGGGACTAGTTCCTTTGGAAAGACTATTTGAAAGAAATGATGTGGCAGTAAAAGTTAAAGGTTCCACTAATGATGCTGAGGTGACATAATGCAACATTGGTGCAGAGGAAGATCCAAAATTTGTCAAGTTGTCGAGCAGTCTATCAAGGGAACAAAGGGTTGAATATGTTGAGCTATTAAAAGAATTTGTTGATGTATTTGCTTGGACATATGAAGATCTCAGAACATACGATACAAGCATCATTGAGCATAAGATCCCATTGAAGGAAGAGGCCAAACCATTTAGGCATAAATTGAGGCAGATCAACCCCATGCTCCTACCTATCATGGAGAAAGAGGTAAATAAGCTCTTGGATGCTCAGAATATCGTTCCTTTAAGGTATTCTAAATGGGTGGCTAACTTGGTCCCAGTGAGAAAGAAGAGTGGAGAAATCAGACTTTGTGTCAATTTCAGAAACCTAAATAGAAGCTCCAAGAAGGAAAAATACCCCTTGCCCAAGATGGAGCACATATTACAGAGGGTAACAGGTGCATCCAGGATGTCTATGATTGATGGATTTTATGGCTACAATCAGATTTTTGTCTTACCCAAGGAGAAAGAGAAGCCAACTTTCACCACTCCATGGGGTACATTCATGTATGCCAATATTCCCTTTAGATTGATGAACGCAGGATCAACTTTCCAACGAGATATGGACATCGCCTTCATTGGGGAAAAGGATAAATTTGTAGTCATTTATTTGGATGGAATTATAGTTTTCTCCAGGATTGATAAAGAACATTGTCATCCTCTGAGAAAGGTCTTCCAAAAATGCAGAAAATTTGGTCTCTCACTGAATCCCAAGAAGTCGTTATTTGTTATGAAGGAGGGAAAATTACAGGGGGCACATAGTATGAGGTGAGGGAGTAAAGATTGATTCCGGCAGGGTGGAAGCCATCCAAACCTTAACACTTCCTAGGTCCAAGAAAGAAGTTCAGTCTTTCTTGGGGAAGATTAATTTTCTAAGGAGGTTTGATTCTAATTATGTTGAACTTGTGAAGGACATTACAGTCATGTTGAGGAAAGAAAACGAAATAAAAT
The DNA here is from genome assembly GCA_010110895.2 of Picea sitchensis. NCBI lineage: Eukaryota > Viridiplantae > Streptophyta > Pinopsida > Pinales > Pinaceae > Picea > Picea sitchensis. Next base: position 59,047 of record SNQJ01S0041573.1, on the reverse strand, counting down.
AGACTGTTGAATATCATAATTCCTTCGATCAAATAAATAGGCCATGACCGAAGCACCTGTCCTCATCAGTTCAGATTACTCCAAAGATTTTATGATTTTCTCCTTTGCTTCATTTGACATAGTGGTGACCGTTTTGTTGCAAAATAATGATGAAGGGTTTGAACAACCCATTTCCTTTTTTAGTAGGGCATTGAGGGATGCAGAGCTAAAATATGATATCATGGAAAAACAAGCCTATGCTCTGGTTAAGGCCCTTAAATATTTTAGGGTCTATGTTTTTCATTCAAAGGTCATTGCATATGTCCCTTCAGCCTCTGTGACATAGATTCTCATTCATTCAGACATAGATGGGAGAAGGAGCAAATGGATTTTTAAAATCCTTGAATTTGACTTGTAGATAAGGCCCATCAATTTGGTTAAGGGTCAAGGTTTAGCCAGGCTGTTGGTTGAATCTAATTGCAAAGCCTTGGGGATAAATTTCATCAACACTTGATCATAAAATCAGCTGGTTGAGTTGTCTGATATAAGTTCACAATTCATCCCTCTATTAGCATAATCTGCTTGGTACAGGGACATCATTTTCTTTCTACAGAAGTTACAGCCTCTTGATGGCATGGAAAAAATAAAAGTAAGAGCTCTAAAGCTCAGATCAATTATATATTGCCTCATTGATCAAGTTTTATATTGGAAATATCCTATAGGGGTTTTGTTGAGATGTTTAGACCCACATCAAGCCAAAAAAACCATGTCTGATTTTCATGACAGTTTGTGTGGGGGACATCACTTCTGGAGAACCACATCCTACAAGATTCTCAGAGCTGGATATTTATGGCCTAGACTATTCACTGACGTTTGTGATAAAATTAGGTCTTGTGTCAAGTGCCATAAATTCTCAGGAAAACCGCAGCTCAAGCCTTGCCTTTGAAGCCTGTGGTAGCTTCAGGACCCTTTCAGCAGTGGGGCCTAGATTTTATCAAAGAAATTCATCCAGCTTCTAGTGGTTAGCACAATTGGATCTTGACTTCCACATATTACTTTACCAAGTGGATAGAAGTTATCCCCACATGGAGCGCTTCTAACAAGGTAATCATTGGTTTCCTTGAGGACATTATAGCAAGGTTTAGCTATTTGAAAAGAATTGTCATAGATAATGTTGCATCCTTTAAGGCTGAACCATTGATTCAATTATGTGAGCAGTTTGGAATTGCATTGATTCACTCAACTCCTTACTACCCTCAAGGGAATGGACTAGCAGAGTCCTCTAGCAAGAGCCTTATAAAGTTCATCAAAAGATTGTTAGAGGACAATAATAAAGCATGGGATTCAAAGCTCAAGTTTTCCCTGTGGGCTGAAAGAGTGACAACAAAGAGATCTCTTGGTGTCTCTCCTTTTCAACTTATATATGGAGTTGAGGCCATCTTTCCTTCTCAACTAGCCTTACCCATGGAAAAATTCTTCCAATACTTCCAAGGGGACCCTGATGATATGATCAGAAGGATACATCAACTGGTGGAAGTGCAACATGCTAGAGAGCAGTTACTGGACAAAGCACATCAACATCAACAGAAGATCAAGCAGGCTTTTGAGAGGAGAGTAAGAAAGGAGGATTTCCAGCTGGGAGATCTAGTACTCAAATGGGATGCACCCAAGAAGGACAAAGACAAGCACGACAAATTTGATGCCTTGTGGATCGACCCCTTCCAAATCTCTGAGAGGTTTCCAAATAATACTTACAGGGTGCAAAATTTTGAGGGTGATGAAGTTTTTGGAGGCCCTGTAAACCAAAATTTTATTAAGAAGTTCTTTGTTTAAGCCATGAATGGATTCCTATGCCACTGTAAATATTGTTTTCTCTTTTATTTTTTGTTTTAATGAAGTGACTCCACAACCCAATATTAAAGGCACTAAACCTATAGAAGGAGTTCCTAGAGCCTCGCAGGGAGTTCTCTATCCCCCATGGATCCTAATGTTAGCACATATTATGGATCGGGGGTTTGTTTCCCTAGGAACTAGCATTCTAGCGAGAAAATGGCCGAAAGAGGGGGCTAAGAATCCACAAAATGCATTTTATCCTAAGTCGGGGCCCTGATGTGACTTT
>SNQJ01S0041573.1:21011-42442 GCA_010110895.2 Picea sitchensis | reverse complement strand
TTCTTAACTGCTTGTTAGTTGAAGTTATCTTTCTTGTCTTTTCTTCTGTCCATCATTTAAATTACTAAAAGATCCAGTGAGTATATTATCTCGCCCTGTGAAAGTCGTCTTTGGCATTTCTGGTTGTTTCTCATATTTAATTAAATACATACCCCATAGCCCAATGGAGGTGTAGACTGTCTCAACCAATTTACAAACTCTTTGACTACAAAACCCACAGTTTCTTTACCTAGCCTAATATCTGAAATAAAAACAAAGTTAAATCATATAGAGAGATCCCTCTCTGAAGCTGGAAGGGCTAGATCTCAGCTTTAAAAGCGGTTGGATAAAGTTACCTTTGTAGATTTCTTCTGTTTCAACCTCTAGGAAATTTACCAAGTGCTAAGAGGACCTACGATGGTTTTGGTCTCTACCCACCTTGAAAATACTCTGTGGATACCTGCACTACCTCTCCCGAGCTTAATATACCCCGTCCTCACAGTGTTTGCATGGTTCAACCTCCGAAATCAGGGGAGTACTCACTCGACTCTGAGACGGAAATTAAATTCTCTGGGGCGAGTATTCTAGAGGAATTAAACTAGAGCATAAGGTAAATTAAGAAGATATAAAAGTCCTCAAGGGGCGAATGCATACTCTTAACTAAATCATTCAATACAGAAACCATTTATAGGTGTATAAATATAAGCATGCACTCATTATTTCCAGTTGAAGCAAAAAGCATGAAAGAAAAACTTATCAGAACCATAAGATGTGATGCGACTGCTAAGAGGGGTGCTCATTTCCACCCAACCATAGGCTCAATCACTCCCACTGGATTTATCGCTGGCCACGCCTGAGCTTAGGCCACGATGCTTTGAGATTCAATCTCTTACTTCCATATAAACGAAAGTTAGGGAGGAAGGTTACTCTCCTTCTCCCTATATAGGAATAGACGAGGACAAAGGTTACTCTCCTTCTCCTGAATTAGTCTCCATTCCCGTGATCATAACTCACTTTTCACTTTCAATCCCTCCTTGGACCTGAGAGTTTCTACTCTCGTCTCTTCATTTTTCCGCAACTCTCCTCTGCCCACCTCCACGCTTCCTTTCTTGCCTTTCTTAGCAATATTGTGTGTGGATCGGATACCCAGTCCGTGGTCAGGTCTGGAAGCCTTCAGATGGGCGATTTGCCCCATCCCCTCCTTAACTCTTGAGGAGGCCTTCCCACCTACTAGCCTGACTGAAATTCATTTCAGTTCAGAGGGTTGTTTTGATCTTGAGCAATTAAAAACCAACATAGTACTGGTTCGATGGAGGTTAACACAACCCTTCCAGGTCCCCTCCACTGCCTTTCCATTAGAAATTGTGGTCTCTCTTATCACATCCCCTTCTCAGCAGTCATACAACACGTTTCCATTATCTGTTAAAATAATAGGAATTACATTCATCGACCTTTATACAAAGGTCCACCAAATCAAACATTCACACTTTGAGTTTGCCATAGTTCCTGTCCAATAAAGTTATATTTACAGACTGGGGGAAATAGGGTCTTACAATTCCCTCCCCCCTTAAAAGAATCATCCTCCTTGATGTTATATATAGCAACATGATAGGTATGTACATAAGTAAACAAAATCATATATGCATGTCTCATGGCATCTTCCATTTCCCACGTAGCCTCATATGGGCCAAAGTGTTTCCATTGCACCTTGACCTATGCAATGGTTCAGTTCTTGAGTGAGTTTTTCTTTCTGTCTGATATGCATTGGGGTTCTGGCAGGAAGGAAACTCTAACAATGGTAGGTAGTCTTCCCACTTCTTAGGCCGATGCATTGCATGCATCCTTAGCATGTTTTCTACTATTTGGTTCACTCTTTCTGTCTTCCCATCAGTTTGGGGGTGATAAGCTGTGCTGAATAATTTTTTTGTCTCCAAACTGGCCATTAGGGATTTCCAAAAGTTCAAAGTAAACTTGGTGTCTCTGTCAGATATAATTTCCTTGGGCATGTCATGCAGTCTGAATATCTCCTTCATGAAGATGTTGGCAATATCTATTGCCTTGCAGGTTGACTTGACAGGGACGAAATGGGCAGACTTACTTAGTTTGTCCACCACGACCATGATGGCATCATTTTGATTGGTCGACTTTGGTAGTCCAGTGATGAAATCCATGGAGATGGTTTTCCATTTCCATTCTGGGATTGGTAGGGGTTGTAACAATCCTATTGGATGTCGGTGTTCCGCCTTAACTTGTTGGCACTCTAGGCACTTAGCTAGATAGTTAGCTATGTATTTTTTCAACCCAGGCCAATAGAAGCATTTCCTAGTGGCCGTGATCATCTTCTGATATCCTTTGTGACTAGTATATGGTCTCTTATGTAGTTCATCCATTATGAACTTCTTCAAGTCGTCACAATTTGGAATATACAATCTGTTTCTGTAAGTCAATAGTCCTTCCTCGAGCATCTGGTAGCCTTCATACTTCAGCCCTGTAGGCTCTTATCTTAGGTATGAGGTCATGGTCTTGAAGAATGCATCTGTCTCTTGTGCATTTCAGACCATTTCCATGATGTTCATTTCACATGCACTTACTGCTGCTAGATGAATCATTTTTATACTCCTACTAAGGGCATCAACCACCTTATTTTCCTTTCCTTCTATGTGTTTGATTTCGAAATCAAATTCACTTAGGAGAGCCATCCACCTAGCTTTCCTGGCATTGAGTTTTGGCTAATCAAATAGGTGTCTCAATCCACAATGATTTGTCGTAAGAACAAATATTCTACCCAGGAGGTAGTGCCTCCATGTTTTTAAAGCATGTACTATGGCATCCAATTCTAGGTCATGGGTCACATAATTGATCTCATGCTCATTTAATTTCTTGGACGTGTAGCAAATTACACATCCCTCTTGCATAAGGACTCCTCTGAGTCCTTCCTTGCAAGCATATGTACACACAATGAAATCATTATCTGGGTCTGCAATATTTAGCACAGGTGCATGGGTCAGGAGGTATTTTAGTTCCTAAAATCTTTCTTCACATTTCGATGTCCAAATGAATTTAATCCCCTTTTTCTGAAGGGCAGTGATTGGACAACCAATATTAGAAAACCCTTTTATGAACCTTCTATAGTATCCCGCTAAGCCCATGAAGGATCTAATATCGGATACATCCTTTAGGGTAGGCCCTTCCATAATAGATCTGATCTTGTCGAAGTCTACTACCACTCCTTCCTTAGAAATGACATGGCCTAGGTAATGCACTTGCTTCTGAAAGAAGTCGCACTTGCTAAACTTAGCATAGATATGATGCTCTCTTAGTACTTGAAGTACGAGTCTAAGATGTTCTTCGTGCTCCTCCGTGTTCTTGGAGTAGATTAGGATATCATCAATGAAAACCAATACAAATTTGTCCAGAAATTTGTTGAGTACATTATTCATCAAGCACATAAAAGTGGTGGGGGCATTGGTTAACCCAAACGACACCACCACGAATTCATACTGACCATACCTCATCCTGAAGGTTGTTCTTCGGATGTCTTCGTCCTTAATCCGAACTTGATGGTAGCCAAACCTCAAGTCAATTTTCGAGAAGATGGTAGAACCTCCCGGTTGGTCGAACAGGTCATCAATTTTGGGTAAGGGGTATTTGTTCTTTATGGTTGTCTTATTGAGTTGTTTGTAATCTATGCACAGTCAGAGTGTGCCATCTTTCTTTTTCACAAACAGGACGGGCGCTCCCCACGGAGATACACTAGGTTGGATGTAGCCTTTTTCCATCATCTCATTTAGTTGTAGCTTGAGCTCAACCAGCTCTGGCGTGCTCATCCTATATGGCACTCTAGATGATGGTACCGCTCTTGGTGTAAGCTCTATCGAGAAATCAACATCCCTTCTCGGAGGTAGACTTGGTACTTTTTCGAGGAACACATCCTTGTATTCTCTTAATATGGGGTGATCCTCTAGGTTTGGTTTGTTGTCCTCAACGGATTCCAACACCTGTATTTCATATAAGGGAAACCCTTTCCTACAATACTTCTTCATTTGAAGGGTCGATATTTGTCTCACTGAGATAGTCTTTTGAATCCCTTGGAGGGTCATCTTTCTCCCTTCTTCATTTACACATTCTAAAGTTTTATGATAATAGTCCATTATGGTTTTATAAGAAACCAACTAGTCCATACCAATCAACAGGTCATAAGATCTTAGGGGAAGTATGTTAAGGGTCGCTCAGGTGGGCAATCCACCCATGATGAATTGACAGGCTGGTATGGCCTCTGGCACCTTTCTTTTGGTCTTAGTGGCTAGTTGAACCAACCATGGTTTAACATTTCTAATTGGTTACAATTTACACTTATTAGTAGTTTGAGGGGATATATAACTCAAATTAGAACCTGGGTCAATTAAAATAGAAATTGGATGGTTGGTGATCATACCTTCCAGCTCCACTAGTGAAGCTTGGTGGTCGGCTTGATTATTGTCTAGGTATGCATAGATGCATAGATTCATGGCATGCTCCTAGCCACATCATTGACCCCTTATTGTTTTGTTGTCTGTGTGGGAAGTCCCTCAATCTATGATTTTCTCCACAACCCCATAATTTTAAGGGTTCCTTCTTTAGGTTATCGGTCTTTGTTGGGACTGTCTGAAAAGGTTTATTTCCACTTTGAGAGGGGAAATTTTGTTTATATACACTTCTAGCAGGAAGTCTCCCCCTAGAATATTTTCCATAGTTCTTAAATCTTTAGGAGTTAGACCTTTTCTTTTGGAATCCTGAAATACTCTTCTTCTTCCAGTCCTCGTGGGGTCTTGTCTTGCTCCCAAACTGTTCATAACAATACCTCGCCTTCCGAATAGCTTCTTCTAAAGTCCTAGGTTCGTCGAACTCAATCCTATCCCGATAGGTCTGAGGTAACCCACTAATGAACCACTGCATTTTTTCTTTTTCATCTTTTATGTAGAGTACACACCTCAGTAGTTCAAGGAATTTATTGACAAATTCCTCTATGGTGAGTTGTCTCAATCGGAGTTCGTAGAATTCCTTAGTTTTCCCATCCATGTATTTTTCTGACAGTTATTGCTTCCTAAAGTATTTCTCAAATTGTTTCCATGACAAGTCATTCTCATGGACTCCTTTCACATTCCTAAGGTCTTCCCACCATATGGAAGCCTTTCCATTCAGGTTGAAGATGGTTATTCGAGCCTTCAAGTTTTTAGAGTAGTCATGGACTCTGAAATACTTCTTTAAACCAAGAAGCTAAGCTTCCACCTCTTCTCCATTCTTAATCTCTCCATCGAATGAGGGTGGTTTGGCTTTCCTGAACTCTTCATGACCATGGGTTTTGGAACACTTCATTTTCTTTCCTTTCCTCTGAGAATGTGAGCTAGCCCTGCTACTAGAAGATCCTTCAGAGTTGTCAGCTTCCTTTCCAAAGGACTCTCCCGATGAGTGTCCCTTGCCTCCAGGTTGGACCTTCTTTGCGGTACTCCTCACAGTAGGGTCACTTATGGAGTCATGTTTTCGGGTTTCAAGTAGACTCTAACTTCTCTTCTTGTGTCGTCGGTCCGCATAATTGGTTGCGGGTTCATGTTGTAGTTGCCTCTGTATGTCAAATAAGCTCTGTAGAAATACTGTGTTAATTTTTGTTTGTTTCTCTTGCTCCTATATCAGTCTCTTGTTGTCGGCCTTGAAACTCTATAACTCGGCCCTGAGGCTCCTTATGGTATTAGCCAGATATGGAGGGGTTTCCACCGCCCTCCTTTCGTTGGATTCTTCGTCTCTATTGTGGGAGCCATCCCCCACTTCATGACACGTAATCACCCTTTAGTCTTGGAGGTTTCCTGTGATTCACTGACTGCTCGAGTGTTGACAAAAAAAAAACACTTATTGTTAGCTAATAGTATATCAGTTTATGAGCAATACATAGTTCAATTTCTTAAATGCATACACACCGTAAAAAGTTTCACTCTTTTCTTTAATAACATTTTTAACCAAACTTTTAAAAAGGAGGAAGAGTAGGGTGTCACTCCTTTAAAAGTACTCCAAATAGTGTTTTTAAATGACTCGTCTGTAATCTCAAGCAGGCCAAGTGTTGTAACCATGCTCTAATACCAATTTGTAACACACCCATGATGGGTCAAAATAAATGAATAAAAAAAAATAATTCCTTTCTCCTCAATTAATCGACTCCTCCATCCATGGTCTCTAATCCTAGTCAATGCAAGTCAGGGAAGAACTTCAAATCCACTGGACATGTCTTATTTCCCTTAATGCACAGGTTATATGGAACCCACAGCTTTATCCCTAATGCCTTTAAGCTTCAGCGTATTTAAGCGCTAGCTCTCCTGGATAAGCCCCTCCCTTTATGTGACCAAGGTTGTGACCTGTCACCAAATCGAAAGGCGCGTCGTGATTTCGTGTTTTTCAAATTTGCATCTCACAAAGTTCACTTACTCGGCCTTCCCTCTAATGAGTCGACGGCCTGTTGGGCCCCAACAACTCCCCCCTAAATTTTTACAAAATTTAAAGGGCCCCCATTAGAATCTTGATAATTATAATGACCTACAGAATCAACCTTTCCAAATAGTTCCATACCTTGGCTTGCTTTGAGACAAACTTAAGACATTCACTTTAGTATGAGACATTTATTACAAGAGTATATGTCAAAAGTTAGAAACGAGCATAAAAATCTCAATTTAAACAAAAGCGTTAATTTTGATCAAATGTTTACTTTCGTTTAAATTATGATTATGTATTCATTCTTTTGCTCATTAGCAAGTTTGACTATTTTGAATAATGTGTTCAATACTTCATCAAATAATATCTTGGTTGGTTTCTCATTTTCATGAAATCAATTGGTGATGTTAATTAATTAAAAAAAAAAATCATTTTGCATCTCATTTCAAAATAATAATAATCAAAGAATTATCTATCATTTGTTTGATTTTGTAAAAAACTAAAATTAATATTTTTTCTTCATTAACTTAAAGCTTCTAGATTATTTTTGAAAACAAATTATAAATAATGTTTGTTTATAAGTTATAGTTAGTTTAAATTCATTTTTTATTTTTCTAGATTTTGTTTTATTCACAATTTTTAGGTTATTAATTTAGGTTTCTTTCTGTTTCAGAGGTTTCTATTATCAAATATTTTATACGGATTTGATCATGGCTTGATTTTATTATCCAAATACATTAAAGATGATTGATCCAAAAATAATTTTGGATTGCTAAAAATAATTTTATGAGCAACAACAGATAAAATTTATAAAGACGTCAAGATCAGACAGACAATTTTGCAGAACTGATTTCAGCCAAACCGTGACGAATTTGAAGAAACGGTTGAAAACCCAGAACCAAAATGGACCCATTTAGCTTCCGCATAGAGATTTTCCCAAACAAATGCACAATTTGAGAGATATTTGGGTCTCTTTTAGAGGAAAATTTCAGGTGGCGGAAATTAATAGTGACGCCCAGACTGTTCATTCATTTTATAAATATATGAGAAAGATCAGAGCCATGGAGATCCAAGAATTGGAGAGGAGGATTTTANAATTATCTATCATTTGTTTGATTTTGTAAAAAACTAAAATTAATATTTTTTCTTCATTAACTTAAAGCTTCTAGATTATTTTTGAAAACAAATTATAAATAATGTTTGTTTATAAGTTATAGTTAGTTTAAATTCATTTTTTATTTTTCTAGATTTTGTTTTATTCACAATTTTTAGGTTATTAATTTAGGTTTCTTTCTGTTTCAGAGGTTTCTATTATCAAATATTTTATACGGATTTGATCATGGCTTGATTTTATTATCCAAATACATTAAAGATGATTGATCCAAAAATAATTTTGGATTGCTAAAAATAATTTTATGAGCAACAACAGATAAAATTTATAAAGACGTCAAGATCAGACAGACAATTTTGCAGAACTGATTTCAGCCAAACCGTGACGAATTTGAAGAAACGGTTGAAAACCCAGAACCAAAATGGACCCATTTAGCTTCCGCATAGAGATTTTCCCAAACAAATGCACAATTTGAGAGATATTTGGGTCTCTTTTAGAGGAAAATTTCAGGTGGCGGAAATTAATAGTGACGCCCAGACTGTTCATTCATTTTATAAATATATGAGAAAGATCAGAGCCATGGAGATCCAAGAATTGGAGAGGAGGATTTTAATCCTTTCTCTTTGTTATATTATTGCTTTTGTAAACTTGTTATTTATTTTCAAATGGAGTAATGGATGGCTGAAATCTTTGGGAGAATGGACGAGTATTTTCAAAGAAGAATATGAAATTCCAGATTGTTTAATGTCTTTTGTCCGGTGAGTAAAATGGTTTTATTTTCATTATAATATCTTGATATTCTTTGAATAATTGATTATGCATTGATTTAAATAGATTTAGTCTTTTTTATCAATACATGGTTAATTATTATCATTTATTTATTAATTTTTTCAATCTTTAAAGTCTATTATCCAAAAAAATTCTTCCACGAGTACAGAATGGACAAGTGATTCCAAAAAATTAATAGAATGACATATATGTATTTTGGCTTTAGCATTTTGTTTATAATGTTGTTATTTATGTTTTTTTAATGATGTGTAGGAGGTTTATATTATAAATACCATCTATCATTTGCTTCATCAAAATATAAATGCTATGATTATATCTTCAATTTAAATAATGAGATTTATCTTCGAGTTTTAAATTGAATGATAAAATGCATAGATTGCTTCCAGAATTATCTTGCTATAATCATGTATAATTATGAGATCACAGGTTTATGTTTGTGTTTCATTTTCTGTCATTAAAACCTAAACTGCCAATACATGTTCTGAATTTATTTAGAACAGTCATAAGGTTCATTGCAGATTTATCTCTTGGATATGGAAGTTGGATGTTCACCACTCATGCAAATGCTTTGATACACCTCACTAATTCACTCACATGATAGCTTCTTTGTATTTTTCTGTCATTTACATATAATTGAAACTAGAATGTATGATTCAACTTTGACTATCCACATGTTCATGTTTCATTAACTTTTTTTGGCAAGATTCTTTAAATTTATAAAAGAAAAACAATAAATATTTTTATGTGCTTTCTTTATCTGCTTCCTAGAAGCAATCATTTTTCACATCGATTTTCGTAAGTTTCGATTAAAACTTGCATCTTGTAAATCATGTAAATAAACAAGACTTGTATATCTTCTGCTTAAATACAACTACTATAGTTACATTTGAACATATGTACATATATATAGTGTGTTTAGTAATTAGTTAGTTAAATTTCTCTCTTTTATTCGTTTCTTTTAGGATTCTTAGATTGGCTAACGGAGCCATTAAACCCGTTAGAACGAGTTACACCAAACGGCTTGGGTTATTTAGACAACCCCGGACTGGACTCGCTCTTCCAGTTGACGGACGGTCAATTTCGCCCGTCAACACGACCCAGATCTCTCCTCGATCCAACGGCTCAGATCAAATCACGATTTCACATTTCGTGAGTTCCCAAAACTCTTACTTTTGGCTTCCTGAGTTGTGAACTACCGATAATACTAGATATATGGTCCACAATCTTCCTTCGATCAACGACTACGATTAAGTCGCAATTTAGCGTTTTGAGACTTGGGAGGTTTGTTCACCTTTTTTATCTCAATTCTCGTTTCTCGATATTTGTGAGCATCATATCGACGACTCACAACTCCCCACGATCTAACGGCTCATATCAAATCATGATTTCGCGTTTCGCAAATTATCACGACTCCACCCTTTGACTTTCGCGGGTCGCGAGTCAGCGAAATGATGATCTCTCGCCACGTGTCCTCTTGGATGGATGGTTATGATCAAATTGTGACTTCTCTTATCGCAAATTCTCACAACTCCACCCTTTGACTTCCCTGGGTCATGAGTCAGTGAAATGCTAATCTCTCTCCACGTGTCCTCCTGTATACTTTATAAGGGTTTAACCCTTGTGCATCTTTCCTGGATCCAACGGTTGTTGGTCCTCACACTCAGATTTGATGGTCAAGGAGGGTCTTGATGGATCCTTAGATCTACGGCCCAGATCATGACGCAACTTCAAGTTTCGGGAGTCTAATCGCGCCACCATGCGAATCTCTCGACGTGCAGTCTTGCGAAGACTGAAGGAGTCGAGGCGTTAACGCCTACACCCCTTCTTTAAATCTAACGGTCGTGCTAGACCCTGGGACCTCCCGAACGGACCTCATCCATTCATATTCTAAACGAAAAGATATCTTCTTTCGATACTCTAACCTCACTATTCTTCCAGAGCTTTGTTGGCTCTGAAGGACTCAATAGTTTTGCACTCTCTCTTGAACATAATGCTTGGAAGAATTCTTTGACACACTCCTTATGTTCATTCCTCAACTCTAGGACCTAAGATCGTTTCGGTCTCTGCCCACCTTCCAGAGACTTTGTGCATACCTGCACTACCTCTCCTGAGCTTAATACACCTATTCCTTGCAGTTTTTGCAGGGTTCAACCTTCGAAATCAGGGGAGTACTTACTCGACTCTGAGACGGCAATGAAATTCTCTGGGGCGAGTATTCTCGAGGAATTAAACTAGATCATAAGGGAAATTAAGAAGATATAAAATTCCTCAAGGGGAGAATGCATACTCTTAACTAAATCATTCAATACATAAACCATTTACAGGCATATAAATATAAGCATGCACTCATTATTTCTAGTTGAAGCACAAAGCATGAAAGAAACACTTATCAAAACCATAAGATGTGATGTGATTGTTGAGAGGGGTGCTCGTTTCCACCCAACCATAGGCTCAGTCAATCCCACTGGATTTATCATTGGCCAACCCCAAGCTTAGGTAGTTTGCCCCATCCCCTCCTTAACTCTTGAGGAGGCCTTCCCACCTACCAGCCTGACTGAAATTCATTTCGGATCAAAGGGTTGTTCTGATCTTGAGCAATTAAAAACCAACATAGTACTTATTCGGTGGAGGTTAACGGAACCCTTCTGGGTCCCCATCGCCTTTCCATTAGAAATCATGGTCTCTCTTAACACATCCCCTTCTCAACAGTCATACAACACGTTTCCATTATCTATTAAAATAACAGGAAGTACATTCATCGACCTTTATACAAAGGTCCACCAAATCAAACATTCACACTTTGAGTTTTCCATAATCCCTGGCCAATAAAGTTATATTTACAGACTGGGGGAAATAGGTTGTTACATCAAAGTAGGGCAACTCCAGCACCAAGGAAAGTAACTCACCCGTGGCCAAATTCCACAGAAATTTCCTCATATGATGGAGGAACTCAATGCAATGGATACCATTTCTTCCCAATGGGGGAGGATTTATCTAGGAGGATCTCTATGGCCACCCACCTTTTCCAACTAGCTCAAAACATATTTTTGGCAACTTACTATTTTTAGCAATTTTTCAGGTCCCAAACTTCCAGGGCCATTTTAAGGGCCTAAATGAAATTTTTTCATGATCGGGAACCTCAACTAAAGTTGAAGGCTTTGATTGATCCCCCTAAACGAACTCCTCGTCAAGACCTTTCCAACGAGCTATCATGCACTCTAAACGAAGATTGTATGCAAAAGTTATGACCACATGAAATTGATGTAGTAACTTACCCCAATGGGGTCCACATGACTTATGGCGCTTCATATCCTAGGTTAGGATTTTGGATGTCTAAGGTTTTGGAATTCATGTTTATTGTAAAAATACCTGCAGAGCCTCATTGTACTCATCTTTTGGTGAATGAGCGTCACATCTCTTCTCAGAGATAAGTTGTCACCATTCTAGCAAGCTTGTTTTCAGTTTGCATTTTACAACTTTCAACATATTTCTTATTTAATAGAAGTAAATTTTTAGTGTATCTCGGTTACTGTCCACACTATCTCTATGTTAATATTATAAGTCTTTGTTCCGCTCATAAATCTGTATCATCTAAATCATGCATCTTGGCTTTTGATTTGAGTCTCTCAAATGGGCGTCCTCTGCCCTTTGGAGTACAACTATTATCAATATAATAAACTGTAATGGGTGATTCTAAGCTGTGGAAAATTGCACATGCGTGAAAATGATATGAAGACCATGTGATGAAGGTGGATTTCATATCATTTTCACAGGTTCTTGCGCTGTCGTGAAAGTGTTCTACCATGTGGCAACTTGGATCTCTGGTACATTTTAGATTTATATTCAGATCACAAACACGGATTTGGGCAACTCGGAACTCTTTTGGAAAAAATTCTTTTTCGTTATTTATATAGATAGATAGGTATTTTTATAAATGAAGTAATGAAACTCCTGAATATACAAAGGTAAAGGTAATTTATTTGGAGAGCTTTAATATTTCAACTTTAATATTCTTGGTTTCAGCAGAGTGAGCTTGCTAGGAAATGTTCCTCTACGAAGAAGGTGGAATAGAGTTGAAAAAAGGTGTTGTTTTCTTGCATTTATCTGTGAAAATTTGACAATGATAATTCTTCTCTATCGCCTGAGACTGATTGAATTGTAATGACAAAGTTAGTTACTTCATGTAATGACACCCTTGGATTAATATGCTTTGATAGTTTTTTTTCCGGATAAAAGTACAAGGTGTAAGTTGGCGCAGGTTTATTAAAAAATATATGTAAACTGGAGCAGGATTATTAAAAAATATCTGGACAATCCATGCTTGTTATTTTTTTCGACAAGAACATCTCCTTTAATAGGTATATTGACGATAAGATAAACAATCAATGTTTTGGCCTTTTTAAACGTATTTTGATATTTTGCACTATTTTGATATACGATTGCACACAATTTCACTCATCAAATTTGGGTATGGGTAAACCTATCTGGTGTAAAAAAGCTTAAACAACTTCTATATTTGGTAGTCTAGTCAACTAACATAATCATACACTTTTGTTATGGTTCAGTTCTCAGCGTATAATTTTTTCTTTATGCAAATGCTTCTCTACAACACATTGTTATCGTTGCATGGCATCGTCTGGACTACTCTGAATTTCATGGCTAAACACAAGGATAGTAATGAAGCTTTATTTTTTTGTTAAAATTCCTTGTATGTTTTAAATTTTTATTGTTATTATCCCTGCCGTGCAGCAGAGATATAGTATTCAATTTTCCCTTTTATTGCTAATATAAAAAATACTTATACATGCCAAGTTGCTTGCAGCTTTTAGATTGTTATGTCCTTCAATGTTGTTATGTCCTTCAATGTTCATCACCAGCAGATAGTCTATTGACAAATAGTGTAGGAATTGGCATGAGCTTCAATGTTCATCATTGGCAAATAGTGTACCGACAGATAGTGTAGGCATTGGTTGCACAGCTTGCATGTGTCAAATGCAAGTGAAGTTAATTTCAAAAATATAATATAAAAGATTATTTTATTATAATATATATAAGATTATTGCATTATAATACAATAAGAAATTAATTTTAATATATATAGTTTTAGACCACACACAGTTTCTATTTTTTAACTATTTTCAAGGAACAACTCCATTCAATATATTCTCACGTACCACATAACATAGAATATAAAATGTTTTCAACTATTATATTTTTTTTAAATCCATACTTTCATTTTTCATTAATTTTGATTTATATTTTAATTCTTTCATTTCCTTTATTTTCTTTTTTTTTTTTTGGGGGGAAAGGGAAAATCTATCAAACTTGTTTTTAATAGGTTGAAGATTTTG
This sequence comes from Picea sitchensis, assembly GCA_010110895.2. NCBI lineage: Eukaryota > Viridiplantae > Streptophyta > Pinopsida > Pinales > Pinaceae > Picea > Picea sitchensis. The sequence goes on along the minus strand of SNQJ01S0041573.1, from coordinate 28,756 downwards.
GGACGATTGATCCAAATTATTTTTGGCACAAAATGAAAATGAGAACGAGATATAACAAATAAATATTCAGAGATATCTAGGATATCCAATAATATAACATAAATGTATCTAGATGCAACCATAAACACATAGATACATTAAGACACAATTTCTATTAATGAAGGAAAATATACAAAGACTGTAAAAATATAGAGTGAAAGACTCTCTAGAATGTGACAGCTTATCTCTGAAGAGATGTGATGGCTACTCGCATTGGCAAGAAGATGATTTTACAATGAAGCTCCGAAGACATTTTTTATCATAAAGAAAATCCAAAACCCTAACCCCGAAAGATGTAAAGCCAACAATTTTGTGGACCCATTTTGGGTAGTTTGGTGTATCAACTTCCCGGGGGCGTAACTTTGGCATACTATCTTCGTTTGGGGTGCATGATAACTCGTTGGAAATGTATCTTTGAGGATAATCATTTTGGGGGCTCAACCAAAGCCTTTGGCTATCATTGAAAAGATTGATCCTGAAAAACCTTCATTTAGGCCCTCAAAATGGCCCCAGATGTTAAAAAATACTAAAAATAATAAATTGTCGAAATTGCCAAAAAAATTGTTTTGAGCCAGTTGGAAAAGATCAGAGGCCACCGATATCCACCTGGATCAACAATAATCTTGAAATATTCCAAGCATTAGTTTAAGGTTAGGAAAATAATAGTGTAAATAATACCAGATGAATATTATAAATCCCTTTCTTGACATTGGAAGGGCCATGCTACGCATTATTTAACATGAAACTATTAGTTTTAGCGTACAATAAGAAATAAGTAGATAGAATTTTAATTTGGAAATTTGAGAATGGATCTTTTACTAATTTTATAATGAAATATTGTGGATTTTATTTGGAAAGGATTTTGTTTTAGTTTGGTGAAGAGAAGTTTGATTCACTAATTTAATTTAAGGTTTAAATATTCGAAGAGGAGATTGCATTATATTTTGTTGGATTTTGTTCTTATTTTAACTAGTAAAAGAATGTTTTTAAGATCTTTATGTATATCTCATAATACAATTATGAATTATCTAATTTATCATTTAAAATTACATTATGTTCACATTCACTTTCAATAATGATAAGTTCTAACAATCTCCTAACAAAGAGCATGCAATATACTTCATTTGATGCAAAACCATGCATTAATGATAGGTACCTAAATTAGTAAGGATTACAATCAAATGCAATGCCCTTTAAAATGTAATTCATAATTCCCTTTAGTCCCTTTTTCCTCATTCTGTGTAATGCGTGAAAAACTTTTTCGCACTCTCTCTAGCTAAGCACTTAGAATACATGTGAATGATTAAGATGCATAGTTACTTAAGTCCATTATCAGGGGTTGGCGGGTTATCAAATTAAAATGAAAAAATAAATCAATTATCTTGGTGAATCGAGAGAATTATCTTTCCACATTCTCGAAGTCCATAACTCTTAAACATATCGATGAACAATGTTGATGTGTTAATTACTGAAATGTGAATTGATATTGTGTAATTCAATATAGTTTTATTGCAAATCTATATATGTCTTCGACCTAGCCATTCGTTTATCTCCATTCTTAATTTGATAGAGAGTGTTGTTGAACACAGAGAAATGAGCAAGCTGAAAATTTACGACAAACTTGGTCACTCATGGGCCTACTAAAAATTAGTTGTAAAGTTGCTACAGTCACTTATGATCCATCTTAACCCCAAATCTATCAAATACAGAGAATGATCAAATTTTTTCCACTCTAAAAAATGTAAAACCTTTAACCTTTCCTCATGTTTTCCACTCTAAAAAATGTTTTCACCTTAAGAGATTTGATCCCTTTCTGGCGTTTGATGGATTTGAGGTTATGATGGATCTATGTTGGTTTAATACATTAATATTAAAGTATTAAAAATGGATCTATGTTGGTTTAATACATTAATATTAAAGTATTAAAAATATTAATATATTTTTTAGTGATGATGATGATGATGATTAACGTCCAGTGAGACAAAAAGTGTTTTTCATCTTCAACATTCTTAGTGTAACAAAGGTGGCACACTCTTTCATCCCAAGGCGTTTTAAGAATTGACCAATGCCCAATTTCACTATGGAGCTCATGAGAATTTGTTCTTTTCTTCGCAATGCTTATTTTTTTCTTTACACTTGTCAAAACAAAGAGACAATTTTGATCTTCTAGATTAAGGTTGATTACATCCTTATAATATGTTAATATTCTTTTTTCCTCTATCTCTTTATTACACCACATTTTCTCCTTAAATTTTGATTTGATAATATTTTTAATAGTATCCTTATTTTGCAAACTAGTGTCTTCCATGATTCCCCAATAGTTTAGCCAAGACTGGGCATCTTTATGCCATCCTCGCTTGAGTCAATGGTGGTTACGACTGGATTTTCAAGAAATTTTAGGAATCCTCTTGTCTTCCATGTTGTTTAACTTGTTCTTATATATTAGGTATCTATTCATAGCCATGCTCTCAATGGGGTAGAGCATTGCCTCTAAGAGGAGGATGGGATAGGTCATGTTTCCTTTAATTTTGAGATTATATGTTATAAAAAAAAATTGTATTTTCTCTATGTTTCTCCAATATTCACAAGAGATACTACATCCCCAGACTTCACATCCATAAATAATGACAGGTGTAGCAAGAGTCTCAAAGACGAGTTTCTTCTTATCCCAAATCCAAAGATCGGTTGATTTACAATTGTTTTCAATCCCATAATAAGCTTTACATCCCCAAATAATCATTTTTCTCAATGCTATAACTCTAGTTGAGCTTGTGGTGAATATTAATTCCAAGATATTCGTATGAAGTCACTTCCTCCAAGTTGTTGTTGTCATATATTAATGTATCATAAGTGATCTTATTGGATTTAATGATCATGACCTTAGTCTTGTCAATATTAATAGTCATACCCATATTGGAGAAAAAATCCTTGATTATTCTTAGTTGGTTTTCAATATCGTGGAGAATCCTCGCCATAAGAACGATATCATCAGCATAAAGAAGAAGATTGATGACTATACCAATGAGATTAGGATCGACACAACCTGTTTCTTCCAAGCAATCTTCACTTGTCAATGCATATGCCAAAAAGGATAGGGGACAAGGAACAACCTTGCTTGACTCCAATATTGCAATTAATCTGTTTCGGCCAACCCTCAGTATTTTTGAACTTTGAAATAACGTTTTCATACAACCTTATTGCAATGGCTCTCAACTCGAAAGGCTCTTTTATCTCTTCTAACCTATTTCAAAGGTTTTTCCTAGGAACCGTGTCAAAAGCTTTTATAAAGTCAACAAAACAAGAAAAACATTGGTTTTAGTATTGCGAAAATCCTTTGCAATGATCCTAAAGGTAACAAAATGGTCCACAGTTGAATGATATTTCCTAAACCTAGTATGGCCTTTAGCTCTTTTACTGTGACTTTCTGGCCAAATGATTATCTTCTTTTCCAAAATAATTCCATAAAGCTTAGCTAAAATATGGATAATCACAATGGTCCTATAATTAGAGGGAATGTTTCTATCCCCATTTTTAAAAATAGGAACAACTAGGCTTTGCATCCATGGTTTAGGGAAGCCATGCTTGACTACTAAATTAAAGAGCTTGTGTATGTGAGGGATGAGGATAGACCCTTCGATTTTAAAAATTCAGCTTGGTAGCCTCCAATGTCCTTAGCTTTCCCATTTTCAAGATGCTTAACTCCAGACTCTATGACATCCAAAGAAAAAACTTCATCCTTTGTAGGGACAATATGAATGGTGTCCATGGCATTAGAGAACTCGTAAAGAATTTTAAGTTAGGAATTCTAGTCCCTTAAGGGAATTGTATTATTTTATTTAGTATTGCGGCTTAGAATTTGCCTCAAGAACTTCTTAGGATCCATCTTATATAGTTGTGAATTCTACTCTTACCTTTTATTTATTTTTTGAGTAAAAAAGGTGGAACCTGCTATATTAATTTATCGAAGAAACTTTGACAAAATGTACAGTGATATAGGTCTGAGTCACCAAAAAAGCTGTCGTTTACCGTAAACTAGCATAGTTTGGAGAACATATAACAGTAGCATGATAAAATAAGAAACAAAATAACATCTGTCCTGCCCGGAGGAAACCAGGACAGATGGTTATAGTCTAAATGGACATATAACAGTAGCATGATAAAACTAAGAAACAGAAAAAACATAGAAGACCTAGATACCCGGTGACCTGTCGCCCTTGCTTGTCTGCCACGTGGACCCAGCCGGGATGGCAAATGCCTGCGCGCAGAGAGGGCACTTCCGCTTAGCTGGAGCATTGGAGTACGCATCAAGGAGCAGGCCCAGACGCTGGCCCATGAGAAGGGCTCTATGCTCCAGGTCTGCCATGTGGCCTCGGAGTTCGAACACTAGAGCCAGATGCTCTGCACGGAGGAGAGAGCCATGCAAGTCATTACCCACGTCGTTGAGGGATACATCCCTCAATTCCACGGTCGCTCCAATTCCAGCTTCGAGCTCCATCGGCTCTGCACTATCCACTTCGTCCTTCCTCTCCAAGCTATTGTTGTTCACGTTCACTTCTGCTCTGGTTTTATCCCGCGTTTCTTCCTCGAACGTTGCCTGCATATCATGGTTGGTGGGGCTGTAATCACCCGGCCAGGGAATTCCCTCAACAATGCACCCGGGGATGTCATCTGCCAGAGCCATTTTTGGGTCGCTTCCATCCTGGTGTTTCGCCTCCATGGCTTGGGGCTCCGGGGTGGTCGTCAAGTCCTCCATGAACGGAATTTCTTCCACGTAACAGGTGGGAAATGCGTCCGCAACACCATCCTCATGCCTGTCTCCAGGCTTAATTGTCGTGGTTTCACTGCTACATCCGGCTCCTGTCTCAGCAATGATGGCATGCAGAGCCAATTTCTTAGCTCGAGCCTTCTTTCGGAGAATGGAGGTCGCCATCGCCAGAGCACGCTCTAGCTTCTCTTTCCTTTTCCGTTGCGCCTTGTGGGTGTACCAGTCCGAGCCACGACGAGGCCTGCCCCGCTTTCTAGTCATAATTGCCAGGGAATAGATGACGATACAGTGATGTTGCAGCGAAATGGGAGTAAGACGGGACGAGAAGGATGCAGGGCTACACCAAATCTCCCAGATGATGAGGAGAGCCAAAGCAAGAGCAGACCCACTCTGTCCAGGCACATGAAAAAGCAAATTGACAGGAATTTCCTCAACGAATTGCAGCGAGATGGGAGTGAGCCGGGACGAGAAGGATACAGGGCTGCACCAGAGCTCCCATACGATGAGGAGAGCCGAAGCAAGAGCATACCCACTATGTCCAAGCACATGAAAAAACAAATTGCCAAAGGCCGAAGTCACCTGGCCCTCCATAACCCCTGTCATGCTGAGTGCGCTGTGAGCGAAAGTGTTCGCGTGAGGGAGGTGTCCCTCCACCATATAACTGCTGTTATGGTCGTCTACCATCGTAAATGCAGGCTTGTGGGTGGTGGCCATCAGCATTTATGCTATGTCTTAGTGCTAAGCCCGGTGTCAATGAATTGCTGCGTGTCACCCCATCCAGGGTACTCTTACCTTTTATTGATATAGTACATTTTTTCCTTTTAATTAGGGATTTGTACGTATTGATTTTATCGAGTTTTAAGGACTCATTTGAAGCATCCCTAATGGATTTCCTAGCAATTTTACATTCTTTATCATACCAAGGGTTGGTTGTTCTATTATTCTTTTTACAAGACACCTCGAAAGAGAACTTGTTAATAGAAGTGGAAAGGGTAGTTGTAAAATTATGATACAGGTCTTCAATGTTGTCCTTATAAGTTAGGAGATGTAATTCACTATTTAAATCCCTTAAGAGAAGGTCAACTTTACTTTTGTCAAAGCGCAGTTTCCTTTGATTATCATAATTCTCTTCAATGGCGCTCTTGTGCATGGAAAAGTTTAGAGTTAGGGTTAAAGGTCTATGATTAGAGTCAGGTTCATGATCATTTAAAATATCAAAAGTTACTATTTGGTTGGAAACGGGGATATCAGATATCACATCATCTATGACACTACTACCTAGCCCATGAATATAGGTCATCTGGTTGGAGTTTGGCCACTGCATTACTCCATTGCAAATTATTAGGCCTTGAAAGCTACAGAGCTTGACCAACTCAGTACCAAACAAATTCTCAATTAGGTCTTCATAAATTCTTTTGTAGCTATTAGATAAAACAAGGTCTTCATCTAGCCATAAAGAATTATGGTTGGAATCATTGCTTAAAAGAGTATCTTGGTAAGTTGCCGTCTTATCATTAAAGCCTCATAGCAGGAGGATATTACCTTCATTTTTCAAACTATAAATATCTTGTTCTAAATTATTCGGGACAATTGCTATCTAGATTGTTTTTCTTATAAAAAGTAGAATTAATAGGTGCAAAATAACAAATTGCTATATATATCTTCTTAGCATTGATGTCTGAAATTTCTATCCAAATGTATTGTTTGAGACAGTATCTCTTATGAAGTTGAATGTGAGGAGAAATGTTCTTTTTAATATAACAAGCTATGCCTCTTATCCCTCTACAGTGGGACCTTTTGTTCCATGCCTACCACAAGACAAAACCTTCTATGTTAGGGACCTTAGACTCTTCATGCTCCCAGGTTTCAACTAGACAAATAATATCAATATCACTTGGGATCCAACTTATCATAGGACCTTTGCACCATGGAAAGCCACGAAAGTTCCAAAAAAATATCTCGAGTGTCCCAAATTCCTATGTATTATTATCCTTCTGGCCTCTATCCCTAACAATAGCTTTACTTTGACACGGATCGACTTATCTTTGTGATCCATTATTTTTCCTAGCCTCTTTGCTTCTATGAGGTAAGTCGTTTCAATTTGTGATTTATTTTTTAATTCTTCTTTTACTATTGCTAGTGTATCCTCTTGTTGTTCTTTTATACCAAAAATTATGAGGTTCAAGGCTCTTTTATTATGCTCATGGTCCAGTTCGATTAACTTATTCATTTCCTCTTTGATAGGTTCAATGTCCAATTTGTTTTCTAGATTATTGAGGGTCAAATTGTTGGTTAGTTTTTCTTCTAGCTCTTTAATCCTATCTCTCGAGTTGTGATTTTCTTCAACCTCTCCTTTTTGGGTTGGTTTCTTTTGTTTTTCCATTTCTTGAATCATATCCTCCATTGTCTGCAATTGACACTTGAACCCTAATAATGTATCCTCTATTTGAGTTTGAATAGTATCTTTGAAGACTTTGATTATTTTTATCAAGCATTGCCTCTAGCTCTATTCAGAGTTTTAAGACTCTTTCTTCACTCTTTTTTTCTAATGATTCTAACTCTATTTTGCGTTTGACATCTCTTTCTGTCATTTTTTCTAATGATTCCATATAATCATAAAGGCTCTCTAGGGTGACTTTGGAGCACCTCCCCCTCATAGGGTGACTTTTTGGAATAGGTGGTGAAGTGCTTATATTGAAAAGAAGAGAAAAAAAAGTGACAATTGTTATTTTGGATTGACTTTAAAAATGGAAAATAATTTTTTTAATTGATAATAATTATATTAATTATTATCTCTAAAATCAACTTTTACTGATTAAACTTACAAAAAAGAAAAAAGAAAAAAAAGAGAAAGCATATATTTTAGTTATATTGAAATCTCTTTAATTTTCACAAGTTATTAAATTATAAAATTATCTTGAATGAAAGTAAAAACAGACCT
>SNQJ01S0041573.1:0-11788 GCA_010110895.2 Picea sitchensis | reverse complement strand
CAAAATGTACCCACACTCATTCAAAGAAGATCTTGGCAGTGTCCTCTATTGTGATGCTCTTCTTGCAGAAAGCCAGAATCGCCATTTTCGAAAAACGATCAACCACCATGAAAACATAGTCATTTCCCTTCTTGGTTGATGGAAGGCCCGACATGTAGTCCATTAAGATGGATTCCTAGGGCCTTTTAGGTGTAGGCAGAGGGGTGTACATTCCTTGTTTCTTAATGGTTGGTTTGGAAATGGCACAGGAAGTGCAAGACCTGAAATACATGTTAACATCCTGTCGAAGTTTTGGCCAATAGAAATGTTGTTGCAACATTGCCATTGTCTTTTCTACACTGAAGTGTCCTACCACCCGACTATAGTGGGCTTCCCAAATCATCTTCGCTCACTCGCTTGATGGAATGCAGAGAGGGCCCAGATGGCACAACAACCCGTATTGAAGATGGAAATCAGTGATAGTTGTGTTTGCGCCTAGCATTTTGTAGGTGGCGGAGAATTCAAGATCTCTCTCATAGATTTGGGGCCACCCAGAGATCTTGTGGCCACAGGAGTTTAGCACCATGGTGAGTGTTGAAATTGGAGGGAGGCTAAGGAAATCAATGACATGGTTGGTGCTTCATGTATTATACTTGATGTTGATATGGAAGTGCTACAAGTATGTGTACCACTTCTCATGGAGGTCATTCTACAATTTTCCTTGTGTCTACATGAACTGCAACGGCTTATGATTGGTGTGGATGACTATCTCCTTCTCGAGAATGTAATGCCTCCACTAGAAGAAGAATTACACAATGGAGTACATTTATTTGTCTTAAGTAGGGTAGTTAGGGACAACATATGATAGTGTCTCACTATGATAGGCCATGGGGTGTCTGTGTTGAGTGAGAATTACGCCCACAACATAGTCTGAAGCATTTGTCTTGATCTCAAATAATTGTTGCAGGTTGGGTAATGGGATCACTAGGGATGATCATAAGAATTGATTCAAATCATCAAATTCTTGTTTTTGTGACAATCCTCACATGAAATTTTCCTTACCACCACCCTTGCTTACTTGGTTGAAGGCCCATGCAATAAGGGAGAATCCCAACACGAACCTGTGATAGAAATTGGCAAGGCCTAAAAAGATTTGAAACTCATTAAGTGTGGTTGGAGCTGGCCAGTCACGAGTGACTTGGATCTTAGTTGGATCCACATGCACTCCATGCTCATCAACAATTTATACTAGGTACTAGACCCTATCCATGTTGAAGGAGCATTTTTCCAAATTTGCATATAGCTTGTGATGTCGCAGAGTGTGCATAACCTATTGAATATGTTGCATGTGTTATGCCCAATTCTTGTTGTAGATGAGGATGTCATCCAAATACACCACCAAAAAATAATTGGTGAAAGGCCAGAAGATATCATCCATCATCCTCATGAAAGTTGTTGAGGAATTCTTCAAACCATAGGGCATGACCAACCATTCAAAAAGACCTTCTTTAGACTTGAAGGCAATTTTCCATACATCTGTCTACTCTATTGGGACCTAATGATAGCCATACTTCATATCATTATTACTGAAGTATTTACCCCCCTTGAGTTGGTCAAGGAGGTCGTTGATTCAGGGAATCGGGTACCGGTTCCTAACTGTGATTTTATTTAGGGATCGATAATTGATGCAGAGTCGCTAGGTACCATCTTTCTTCTGCACAAGCACGATTGGGCTTCCATGCGATGATGAGTTGGGTCGGATGTGACCCTTTTGGAGAAGTTCTTGTATATGACACTTGATCTCCTCATTTTCTAATAGAGATCAGTGATAGACTGGCCCATTGGGTAGCGGTGTGTCAGGGGTCAGACCAATTGAATTTTTGACCTGACAGTGCAGAGGTACCCCAGTGGGTGAGGGGAATATGTCTTTGTATCCTTCCATAACCTTATCCTCTTACTTTTGATGTGTGGAGAGATCAATCATAGAGGCCATGGATGTGGTTGCAACCTTCTTCTCACTTTGAGAGTGAATCACGAAGAAGACAAACTTCTCGTTCTAAGAGATGACCTTCCTACATTGGTTGGAAGATATCAAGGAAATGGAAATAGGTAGGACTACCTCAGGTATCCTGTAAAATTTCTTGTTTAGGGTAATAATAACACTGAGAGGTCTAGAATCATACACAGTATGATTTTTCCATAAATAAGTTTGGCCCAAAATAACATCACAAACTTCAAGGGGAGAAATATCACACAATACCTCATATTTTAAGGGCTTGATGTCATAAGACAAATGACATTGTTGGTTGACATGAAGATCACTTCCTTGGTGCAACCACCCGATGGTGTATGGTTGTAGGTGCGACCTTGTTAGAAGGGCCAACCTCTTGATGACCTCTGCTCATATGAGTTTCTTCTGGATACCACTATAACCGATGAAGTGTAACGGAGTACCCTTCACCCACATCTCTGAATGAAAGAGGTGCTCACCTTCCTCTGGCTCATCAGGTTCACCAAGATGGATCTTGGTTCTAGCAATAATGGCACTGGGTTCTGCATCAATACTCCATCTCCCCTTTTATGGTTCTAACTTAGAGTCAAAACCTGCATCTGATTCAAAGGCTTTCATCTCATCCACCAATGATTGCTTTGAGCAGCAATCAACAATGTTATGCCAGGGGATCTTATGGAATTTGCACCACTTCCTGGTGTCCTTCTTCATATTTCCATTATTCTTCTTTGTTTGAGGCTTAGAATGGTTTTCCTGAGGTTTTCCATATTTTCTATGTCATTTGTTCTACGGGTTTGGGTTTCCCTTGCCCTGCTTCGGCTGTGAGGGGTTCCCAGACCCAAACTACGCATCTTTTGTTTAAGCCTCTACTCGATTTTAACAGCATATCGATAGGTTGCACCTAAGGACGATATGTATAGAAAATCCATTTCTATCTGGATGTATCTATGCATATTGTTGCAGTACTTGAGCACCAAATGTTCCAAAGAATATTTGATACCCAACTTGGTGCACAAGGTATGGAAGATAATTGTGAACTCTGGCACTGTTTGGTCCCTTTTCTATCGCAGTGTGGTCCATCTTGTATATAGGTCGTCAAAACTTCCAACATGGTAGTATTGTTCCTTAATAGAATCCCTTAAGGACTCCCATATGAGTGTGACTGTAAATAATGAGGGTTCCTCTTATGCCTTTTTTCTCACAGAAAGTATCCCAACAATCTTTGACATGGGGGATGACTTTGAGGACAACAAATGTAATTTTTTCTCTATTGAAAAAGTTATGGATAAAAAAATACCCTTTTAGAAGATTCAACCATTTGTATAGAACATTTATGTCTATATGACCTTCAAATATAGGAATATCAAATTTGATATGTACCTTAAAGGGGGTGGTGCCTCCACTCGAGGAAGATGTGTCGCATGTTGGTAGTCGTCGAAGGATTTGTGCAAAACTATCCATCATCTCGTTTCTTTGTTGTGTGAGGGATTCCTCGAGCAACAGTTTGAAAGGATCTCTTGTCCTATCGTCTTTCTTTTCTCCTACTATGGAAGGTCCCTTGGGAGTGTGAGATATCTTGTCCTCAAGAGAAACAGGCGTGAGACCCAACTCTTTGTACCTCGATGTTGTGGGGGACATGCACTAAGAACGACAAGGAGAAGGCTACTCTGATACCATTGATTCAGATTTTATGAGCAGAACGAAATGAATACAGATCTATATTATTCACACAAATATTCAATGGACAATAACAAATATACAATAAAACTTGTCTTCTATTAATAAAGAAATATGTTGAAACTGTAAAATGCAAACTAAAACAAGATTTCTAGAATGGTGGCGGCTTATCTATGAGAAGATATGTGATGGCTATGCTAATTAGAAATAACATGAGTACAATGAGGCTCCAAAATCCTTTTTACATCAAACATGAATGCCAAAACCCTAGACATCCAAAAACCTAACCCTAGGAGATGAAGCACCAAAAGTGATGTGGGCCTCGTTGGGGTAAGTTAGTACATCAACTTCCTAGGGTTGTAACTTTTGCATACGATCTCAGTTTTAGATGCACAATATCCCATTGGAAAGGTCTATCCGAGGAATACACATTATGACATCACACTCTAGCTTTGTATAGAGTGTGATTGTGGTGGGCCCAAAAAATGTTGTTTAGGGCCTCAAAACAACCCCAGAAGTTTAGGACCCAAAAAGATAGAAAAAAATACTGCCAAGATGAAATATGTAAGTGATCCAGTTGGAATATATGGGTGGCCACCGACATCCACCTGGATCACTTTCACATGAAACTTAAATCAACTTGGAAGAAGGGTCTTTGGAACATGCTTTCAAGACTCAAACTTCTTTCAACAAAGGTAGAGGTAGACGAAATAGAGGTAGAAGTAAAAGAATCATAAGTAATCATCATGTAGAAGAAATACCCACAAGAGAACACTCAGGACAGTCACAACAGTCTAAAAAATCACATAATCAAAGAGAAAGTGGCAGAAAATGGACAGACAAATCCATAATTCAGTGCTACTATTGAAAAAAGTATGGTCACTATGAGAGTGAATGGATAAAGAAACAATTAGATCAAAGAAAAGGAAGAGAAAATGTCTCAAACAATGAAGCATAACTTTTTGAAGCATTGAACTCCTTTCCTACCATACCTCTCGAGAAGGTCACACCAAAGACCTTTGGTTGCTGGAAAACGACTACAACAATCATATGACAGACAAAAACTAATAATTTCTAGCATTGATACTTCTATCAAATCTGAAATTACTCTAGGTGATGATTCTCAAGTCAAAGCTCTGGGAAACGGTATTGTGTATGTTCTAACCAAACAAAATTAGAAGAAAGACATACATGATATCTATTACGTTCCAAACCTTAAAAACAATCTTATAAGTGTAGGAAAATTGATGGAGCATGGATATGATGTCATATTCAAAGGCTAAACATGCTTAATTATCGATAAACCAACCAGTAGGAAACTCATTGCAAAAAATCAAATGACCAAGAATAAGATATTTCCATTGAATTTAAGAAGTGTCACTTTGTCTCGACCATATGCCAAAAATGTCTCAAACACAAACGATACTCTATTATGGCATTGTAGGTTTGGTCATCTCCCTTTTAGGAGTCTTAGTCTTCTCCAAAAACACTCAATGGTCAAAGGACTCCCTGTTTTGAATGAACAAGATAGTCCTTGTGAAAGTTGTATACTTGGAAAACATAAAAGAGACAACTTTCCAACAACCTCCCATAGAACAAAAGAACATTTATAATTGGTTCACATAGATATATGTGGACCGATGCAAACCCAATCCATTGGTGGAAGCTTTTATTTTCTGACATTTATTGATGAGTTCAGTAGGAAAATTTGGATTTACATTATTAAAAATAAGTCTAAAACCTTTCCAAGGTTCAAAGAATTCAAAGCTAAAGAAGAAAACCAGAGTGGCAAATTTGTGAAAGTGCTTAGGTTAGATGGAGGAGGAGAATATAATTCAAAGTATTTTGCATATTTTTGCAGACAACATTGCATTATAATGCAAACTCCAACCATATATACTTCACAACAAAATGGATTGGCTGAAAGGAAAAATCATACCATCATGAACATGGCCAATAGTATGCTCAAACAAAATAATTTGTCCAATTATTATTGGGATGAAGCTATGGCTTGTTCAGTTTAAATCCTGAACGGATCTCCAACAACAAGTGTCAAAGATAAAGTACCTCAAGAAGCATGGAGAAGCACAAAGTTAAATGGCTCTCACTTCAGAATTTTTGGTTGTATTGGTTTTGCAAATATCCCTGAAGAGATGAGAAAGAAACTTGACAACATGAGTGAAAAATGCATCTTTGTAGGATACAATGAATAATCAAAATCCTACATATTATATAATCCAATCACCAAGAAATTTCTAGTGAGCATGGATGTCTAATTCTTAGAGAATAAATCATGGAGTGAGCAAAAAAATGAAACATTGGATATTCAAAATCCATTGCATCAAATATATGAACAAGCTAAAAATTCAAAACAACAAGCACATCAACCAAGACTGCCAAGATTACAGGTACAAAGTCTACAAGAACACTATGGAAATGGTCCTTCTTCCACCAGTGAATCATCTGCTTCTACAAAAAATCAGAGAAAAAGAAGAATAAGGGAAATTTATGAGTAGAACAATGGCATTGAGCAACAAACTCATTTTTCCTTACTATCATGTCAGCCAACTTACTTTAAAGAAGCAGTAAAAGAGGAACATTGGGTACAAGCCATGAATTAGGAAATTGAATCCATAGAAAGGAACAAAATTTGGGATATTTTTTATCTTCCAGTAGAAAAAACCAACATAGGTGTCAAGTGGGTGTACAAAACAAAACTAAATGAAAAAATGAAAGATAGAGAAGCATAAGGAAAGGATAGTTGCCAAAGGTTTCTCTCAACAACCCAACATAGACTATGGTGAAACATTCGCTCCAATAGCAAGGTTAGATATAGTAAGAACCATTCTAGCCACTGCAGCTAAAAACAAATGGAATTTCTTCCAAATGGATGTAAAGTCATCCTTTTTAAATGACATATTGCAAGAAGAAGAATATGTATATCAACCACTTGGATTTGAAGTCAGAGGACAAGAGGATAAAATGCACAAGTTGAAGAAATCCTTGTATGATTGAAGCAAGCTCCAAGAGCTTGGTATAGTCGAATTGACTCTTACCTAATCAATAGTGGATTCAACAAGAGCAATAATGAGCCCATTCTTTATACAAAATTAAATCAAGAAGGATCCTCATTGTTTGTCTCTATGTTGATGATATGATCTACACATGAAATATTATGTTAGAAGAATTTAAAACTACCATGAAAATAAAATTTGAGATGATTGGTCTTGGTCTCATGAAACACTTTTCGATAATTGAAGTTGATCAGTATTCCCATGGTATTTTTATCTATCAATAAAATAATGCTACAGACATTCTGAAATTTTTTAAAATGGATAAATGCAAGCCAACATAAACTCCTAATGCACTAGGAACAAAATTGAACAAACAAAATGAAGGTCCAACAATTGATCAACATTATATACAATATTGGTAGGTAGTATCATGTAACTTGTTGCAACCAGACCCAATATTATATATGGAACACGTTTTATTTATAGGTTTATGGAATCACCCAAGGATTCTCACTAGAAAGTTGGAGAAATAATCCTAAGGTATGTTGCAGGGACAATCAACTATGGTTTGTCGCACACAACTTCTGAAGATCATTCACTTACAAGGTACATAGATAGTGACTTTGCAAGTAGCATAGATGATAGGAAAGACACATTTGGATATGATTTTCATTTTGGAACAAACCTCATTTCATGGGCATCTAAGAAACAACCCATAGTCTCAATATCTTTTGTAGAGGAAAAATATGTAGTTGTAGCCTCAATGTCTTACCATGCAGTATGGCTTAGAAGACTCTATTGGGATCCATCCCTAACCCCTCTTAGTTATTCATTATTTAGTTTTTATTGTAATAAGTGGTCAACCCTCATTATCGGGACCACAAGTGGTTATAAGGTTGGTTAGTGGAATGTTATAAATTAGTTAGGGGTAAACCATGGTATTGGCCCGTGGTATTTTTGGTCGTGAACAGTATTTAAATAAGGCATCTCTCCATTTTAAGTTGTTGAGGATTATTGTAAGAGAGCTCTTCTCATTTGGAGGTTACCCCTTCGAAGAGGCAAGTGAACTAATATTTCTATGGTATCAATATTATATTTCTTCTCTATATTTGATGTTCTAGTTATTTGCATAGTATATTTGGTTTTTATGATAATTGTTCCAGGTATACTACAAGTGGTATCAAAGCACTTTTTTGGGCAAGAAGTGTGGGTGATTTTTTTTTCAGGGTAGCAACGTGTTCCGACATCGATAAACCACAAAGATCTGTCATTCAACACATAAATCCATGATTTTGGAAGCATACACACATGAAATACAATTGGAACTTAAGAACACATCTGTTGGCCACCCTTGTAACCCTTGTTGGTACCCCTTCAAGTGGTAGTGCATCAGACAACACCTATGCACAAAAATTCCTTGAGCATCCTGGAACCCGTCTAGCTCAATTGATCAACTGCCTGACTATTATAGTGTCACCGAGAACAACACTTGGGAAAATACTCTCTAGTATCTAGGTAATCGGGTAGTAAAACTAAGGGTACGGTCGAGCCTCCTTAGTTGGTGCCCTAATATATTGGGTCGAGTACTACTATCGAGCCTGCACGTATATCATAGAGTTATAGCACAGGGAAAACCCTTGTCTATAGGTACCCTAAAACAAACCATAACCCTTGGGAAATATACATAACTGAATAAGCACATCGCAGAAAGAGCACAGACAAGATCCATTGCAGCACAACCTAACCTCATGCATTTTGGTTGTGAAATTCCTACATCTTTCTTCATGTTAATAATTTGGATAGTCTGACACTAAAGTCTAGAGACTGACAACACCCTTATTTGCAACCTATCCTAGTGGCTTTCTCTCTTTTCCTTGATCAGAGTGATACCTATCATTTTTCATCCTTTTTTTGGACCTGACCCCCTTACCCCTTGTTTACAACCTATCCCATTGGCTTCCTTTTCTCACCCTGATCGCAGTGCTCCCTATCAATTTTAATCCTTTTGTGGACCTGGTATCCTTCATGACACCCTTCTTTGCAACTTATCCTATCACAATGTGTCCTTCCACCTACTCTTAGACTACTAACAAGTGGGACTCTAAGGTAAACAAACTATATGATGATGTCTCTGAGATCAAACAGGCCATGGGCTACCTTGGCCAACTCCATGAACATTTTTCATACTTGGATTCCATCAAGACCAACCTGGAATCCCTTACCCAACACCTTGGATTCTTTAACAAGGGTAAGCAACCCAAGTACCACTCTGAAGTCCCTCATTATTCCCATTATGAGAGTACTCATAATTCCCACCCTGCTTAGGGTTCTCCAAACTCTTGGAATAAGATGAAAAAGGTGGAGATGCATAAATTTGATGGATCTGACCCAGTTGGGTGGGTCTCCCAACTGGAACACTACTTCTCCCTCCATAATATTCAGGATGATGACACCAAAATCCATGTAGGCATTTTGTACTTAGATCAAGAACACTGGCAATGGTGGCAGTGGCATAAGAAATGTTATCCATGAAATCCCACTTGGAGCATGTTCACCAAAGTTGTTTGTGCACGTTTTGATCGGGAATATCATTATTTGGGGTGCCTCACCAAGATGAAACAAATAGGATCGATCATGGATTTCATTGCAACATTTGAACGGTTGGCTATCAGAACTGAGGGATTATCTGATGAATTCTATATTGAATGTTTTATTAGTGGCTTAAAGGAGGAAATTCGTGCTCATGTTTTCATGCATCATCCTATTACTTGGTTGTAGGCTTGCACCTTAGCACCCCCTTCATTCTTCAATTCCCAATCATCCTCATCCAGGGGCTACAACTGGTCCCACTCAAACATTAAAGGTTCAAAAGGTGTCTCCAGCAGAAATGGCAAAACATAGGAGACAAGGGCTTTGTTATTGTTGTGGTGACAAATATGCACCAGGACATAAATTCCATGAACAAAATTTCTTCCAGATTGATGGGTCAGAGGACCGAATGTCATATGAGGCCCTAGAGATTGAGGATATTGTTCTCACTTCGCCCCTCTTGGACACTATTGCATCTCCTGTGGAATCAAAAGAGCGTGTCATCTCTCTCCATGCTCTTGCTAGTATATCTGCTCCACAAACATTAAAGATCAAAGGTCACATCAAACAACAGTCAGTAGTCGGGTTGATTGATAGCAGGAGCACCCATAATTTATTCATCGTAGAGTCATCGAGGATGTCAATTGTTTTATTAGATCAGTTTCAAATTTTCAAATTCTCATAGCTAATTGTGGTACAAT
The DNA here is from genome assembly GCA_010110895.2 of Picea sitchensis. Classification (NCBI taxonomy): domain Eukaryota; kingdom Viridiplantae; phylum Streptophyta; class Pinopsida; order Pinales; family Pinaceae; genus Picea; species Picea sitchensis. The sequence goes on along the minus strand of SNQJ01S0041573.1, from coordinate 1,817 downwards.
AAAATGTGGGGGGCATTGTGAGAATGTCAAACTCCAAATGGGTAATTATACCCTGAAAACTCACATGTTTTCCATTTCCAGGGGTAGTTGTGATATTGTCTTAGGTGTTGAATGGATGCGCAGTTTGCAACCGATTACCATGGATTATTAGGAATTATATATGCAATTTACTCAAGAGGCTCACACCTATACCCTTTGTGGCTTGCATGATGGGTCCCTAGAAATGATCAACTCTCACAGAATGGAGAAACTCTTGAAGAAAGGTCATCAGGGGGTGATTTCGCAATTCAATTCCATCCAGGTACAAGAGCCATCTTCCCCTGCAATCCATCCCAACCTGCAAATCGTCCTGGCCAAGCACCATCGGGTCTTTGAGACACCCACATAATTACTCCCATCCAGGGGTGAGCATGATCATTGTATTCCTCTGTTTCCTGGTAGCCAGGCCCCTAATGTACGCCCCTACAAGTACCCCTTTGATAAAAAAACTTAAATAGAAAAAATAGTGCACGAATTATTAGAAGTCGGGGTAATTCTCCCAAGTACCAGCCCATACTCCTCCCCTATGGTAATGGCCCTAAAGGAGGGTTCTTGGCGCATGTGTCTAGATTTTTGTACCCTTGATAAATTGACCTTTAAGGATAAATTTCCCATTCTTGTCATTGATGATCTATTGGATGAGCTCCATGGTTCCTTTTTCTTCACCAAATTGGATCTTTGCTTCGGTTATCATCAGATTAGGATGAGGGAAGCAGATATTCCCAAGACCACTTTCAAAACTCATGAAGGCCATTATGAGTTCTTGGTAATGCCTTTTGGGCTTCGCAATGCTCCCTCTACCTTCCAAAGTCTCATGAATTTACTCTTGAAGCCCTACCTTCATAAGTTTGTTTTGGTTTTCTTTGATGACATTCTTATTTACAACCGCACTTGGGAGTCTCATCTTCCACATGTGGACAAGATACTCCAATTGTTACGGGACCATTAATTGTTTGTTAAGAAGTCCAAGTAATATTTTGGGGAAAGTGAGGTCGAATACTTGGGACACATTGTCTTCCATGACGAAGTACGCATAGACCCCAAAAAGATTCAAGACATGCAGGATAGGTCACGTCCTAAGACCTTGAAAATATTCTGGGGTTTCCTAGGCCTCAACAGATATTACAGAAAATTTGTCCATCATTATGGAAAAATTGCTAGGCCATTGACAAACCTTCTTAAGAATAATGCATTTTAGTGGACCCCTACAGCCGAACATGCCTTCTTAGATTTGAAGCAGGCCATGTATACTACCCATGTCTTAGCAGTCCCTGATTTCAACAAAACCTTTGTGGTTGAATTAGATGCTTTAGGCACTGATATTGGTGCATTTCTCACCCAAGATGGTTGGCCTCTTGCTTTCACTAGTCAGGATTTGAGTGGTTTCCATTTGGGAAAATCTACATATGAAAAGGAAATGATGGTCATTATCCATGTTGTACCTACTTGGCGACCATATCTATTGGGGCATTTCTTTCATATTAAAATCAATCACCATAGTCTCAAGTATTTCCTTGAGCAGAGGTTGTCATCTCCAAAACAAAATAAATGGTTGACCAAAATGTTGGGCTATGATTATGAGATCATCTATAAGAAAGCAAAATACAATGTAGTGGAAGATGTGTTGTCCATACAATATGAAGATGAAGGTTTCCTCTTTTCTCTATCATTATCAATCCCCCATTGGATTGATGAAGTTCGACGTGAATGGCTCACCCATCCCACTATTTCATAGATAATTCAGTGCCTTCAAGCACTACTGCATTTGGGTCAAATTC
>SNQJ01S0041572.1:98903-115905 GCA_010110895.2 Picea sitchensis | reverse complement strand
TTTGTTTAATTAATAACTTGTTACCACAATTAATCCCCTAATTAGTTTTACTTTATAATCTTTAAACATTTATCCAACTAGGGTCGTTACACCTATTAGATCAATAATATTAACTTAGGTCCTAATTCCATCAACTTATGACCCAACCATGGTCAAGGCTCTAGTACCCATCCCTAATGCATAAAACCTTCTAATGGCATCCGCATACCACTCTAATAATAATGATATCTTATACAGGGCATGTTTTGTGGTTTGTGGCATTTTCCATGGCCCTTGTAGGTCCCTGAAAGATTCATTTAGAGACTAAGGGATTTATTGTCCTCTCATGCACATTATCAAGGCATCGAGACCTATCCCCATTATCAAAGAAATTATAGGAGAAACCTTGTTCCACTTGGAGGATATGGTAATATTAATATTAATATTAATATTGCAGCCTAAAATATTAATACTAGAAGTGGGAAACATGGACCTATATGGGCTAAATCATACTGAATGATAGAGTTTTTGATGCCATATTAACATAACCGATTATTCTTGAATAAGTGAAATTATTTTTTTCCTTCATATTCATAATTATATGAAGTTGTTGATTAGAGATTATTTTGTAACCAGTATGAAGATGTCTAATATTGATGTAAGTGCTTATATTTGATCATTCATAGGTATTAGCATCAAGACTTAATGGTGTCCACCCTTTGGAGGTTTTGACATGCATAAATGTTATGCATTATTGATTCACATGTTCAATGGCCTATTGATTGATGGGTTGTTTACCTATAAGGTTAAGAGGTTGATAGATTGATGATCCTTACCTTTATTTAGTGTATATGGGTTTAAATGTATTAACCTCGTTACTAAGGACTATCATGTTTAAAAGTGAAGATACCTTTCATCCACGGTGTTCTAGATGTCTGGTAAGAGGAATTTGTCTTAGGGATACTATGAATGAGTTTGATTGATGTTAAACTAATAATCTTTGGTGGTATGTTTGTATTGTTAACAAGACTTAGTTGTAACCACCCTTGAGTGTCATGTATGCATTGAATGAGAATACCTCTTATTTATGAAGAGTGAAGTTATTATTCATGAATAGGATTGTATATGTCCATTAATTTGAATGCATGTCTATTAATATGAATGCATGGATGTGTTTAATTGTTGAACATGAAATTGTACTTGTTTTGCTTTGGATAATACCATTTTTAACTAGTTGTCTTCATCTTGAAGGTTATGTTATGTTCTTTACTTTGAATGATAGTTTTGAGTGGGTTGTATGCAACTCTTCATAATGAGCAGGTATGAAATGATCATATATCAAGTGTGCAATAGTGTTATGTATGACATGGTATAATACATATTTTCTCTTGTTGTTAGCTACCATATGAAAGAGAGAAACATATTTTAGTTATGCCTTTGAAACTTATCATGTGAATGATTGTGAGCTTTCATATAATAGACTAGTCTTAAGTCTATTATGGCAATATTAATATTAATATCAAAATTGCAGCCCAAAATAATATTCTATTTTTTCTTTTTAAATAAATTTTGGTCGTTGCCTATGCGACGGTTTAGCTATATAAACAACAAAAAAGTTGTCATCACATATACGATGACAACTTCTATTGATGCGATGGTTTTTCTATATAAACAACGAAAAGATGTTGTCGCATGGGCGACGACAACTTCTATCGATGCGACGGTTTAGCTATATAAACAACAAAAAGTTGTCGTCACATATACAACAACAACTTCTATTGATGCGATGGTTTTTCTATATAAACAACGAAAAATTGTCATCGCATATGCGACGACAATTTCTATTGATGCGACGGTTTTGTTATAAAATTTGTTGTCGCAATTTAGACGAAATGTTGGTTTCACATTGTTTGCCTATATTGTCACTTTTGCAACATTTGTTCAAGTTCATCGCAAATTCCATGTCAGATAAAACGACATTCAGAGACTCCATATTCATCACAATATCAACGACATAATGTTGCAATAGCGTCGAAACAACCATCGTAAAATGGCCCAAATATGCTAGTGTTCGAGCCTATTTATCTAGTGGAAAATTTCTTCCAGGAACTTAACCTAGAATATCTCATACTGGTCACTCAATATTTCTGAGTAAAATACTGCCTCACAAGTATCTTCCATCGATTTTCCCCTCAACTCCACTTCTTTCCATATGAAGGCATCGCAATTCTTTCTCACCATTGGTCAATATTAGATCTGTGAATCTATGGAAATATCCTCCCTACAGGTTCCCTTTTAACGCAGGTCTCGACAACGAAACCATTTTGTTGGCGCAAGTTTGATCAGACTAGGGTCCTTCTCAGGCTACCAACAAAAGGTACCGATTAGTCTAGAGCACTGGTATTTTCATCTCCTCTAAAGAGAATAAGTCTCACCCAAATAACTTCTAAGACAAATAGATAGGTAAGGGCAAGGAAAATACATAGGAGGATTAACAGAACCTTCAAGATTCATCATGATCTTGCACAAGAAATATAGCTACCAAACAGATATGAACTCATGTGTGCAAGAACTAAACCTACTTATGTTGCAAACAAGTGTTTAAGAACAGATTCATCATGTTGAACTCATAAACCATAAATAAGTACTGCAATGCATAAGTAAAACATGGGAATACATAGCATATTTTGAAAATTTAGATCCTTCTTCATATTATCTTCAGATATTTATTCATTTACAAACTCAGAGATACAAAATAACTCTCTGTTACAGACTCTTGGCTCTAGACTCAGGTCATTGATCTCTAACTCTGAAAATCATGTACAAATTACATTACAGACTCAAAACTTTGACCTCTCAGCCACATGCAATAACTATGACATCAAACTAATAGTGAGGGGAAGATCGACTAAACACAATCACAATTCAACCCAAAGATAGGTAACCCTTTTACAATCATATTCATCCCTATATATAAGCTAGTTTGTGTCTTCTATGTCATCTTGCACACTTTCTTGTTCTTTTGCAACCGATTTTGCTTTGCTGGTCTTGCACTGTCATTTTTGCAACTGATTTATTTTGCTTTTTCTTGCTCTGTTGTCCCGCTTCTTCTAAAGCTTGTTGTTACAGGTGAATCCTCCTGCGGACAAGTGTATTCCCTCTTGGTATCTATACCCCTAAAACAAAGATAGAAAGGGTGCTATCATTGGTCACTGACATCCTTTTAGATATAATTAAGCTAATGAATGAAGAGGAAGAGGAAAAGTGTACCTTTTTAAATTGTGTTTGTCCTCGCAAAGTCCAAGTTGAGATTCAATCCCAAGATCCTCTATAGGTCCTATAGAACAAACAAAGATGCAACAAGCTTCCTATTCTACTGAGATTAGCTCAAATACAGATCTATCTACTAAAGACAAGTTCATGTGGAACAAACATAAACTTGAAAGAAACAGGCCAAGCATGTATGTCTATTATTGAGAACAAATGAAGATTACTTGCAATCCTCTGATGAAGGTCCAACCACTTCTTCCAGCTCTCCTTGTCCAACCCATTTTCTCAAGTAATCTACATTGATTATTCTTCAATGGCATCTCACTTATGGTATCATAAGTTTGGCGTAATTCTCAATCTCCATCTATGTACTGTATATTACCTATCATATCATAGGTTTCATACCTCCAATATTTAATGTATCATGTACCTTTCACCATGAGAAGGCCTCCTTATATAGGCTTTGAGAGACCCAACCACTTGAGAGATATTTTGGATAAGTTGAGGATTCCTCTCCTTCAGCTATGGATCTTCCCTAATATCATGCCTTGAACTCATATTCACATCCAACCAACTTCAAAGAATGAGGGGATTCTCCCTTAATTTCCTCCAACAAACCAAATTTTTCCCAAAAAGGTCCAGCGCTCCCTCAAAAGGGACACATAGCGTTGGAAATCCCTTTTGGAAGAGGGTACAGAGTCTCAATGCTCCCCAGTAGAGCAAAGGGGAGCACTCCCTTCCAAATATTGACTTTTTAGTGTTTTTTTCAGTGGAAAAACGCTTGTACTCCTTGTCAATTGATTTATCTTCTTCACGACTAGTCTTTGAGGTGTCTTAAGTGTCCTTATGATGTCATTAGAGGCACGACATAGGCAATATGGAAGTATGATGTTTGTGACACTTGTGGTCAAGATGTGACACTTGTAGACAAGATGCGACACTTAGAATGCTTGTAATGACGACACTTGTGACACTATTGAGGTGAGTAATTTTGATGTGTAACAAATTTACCCCCAAAGTGAGAAGTCAGAAGACGATGATGGTTGAAGTAATTTGTAGAATTTTTCGAGCAAGGGTATGGATGCGGAGAACCTGGTAGAAGCTGCACATAACCATCAAAAAAATATTATGACATGTTTCAAACCCAAGGCAGGCATACCTATGCTTGAGTGATAAAGAAGTTTTAGGTATGGCCACCATAAAATACACCGTGGATCCATAATTATTTTGAAAAAAATGTATAGCCACTAAACATACAACGCGGATCTATACTTCCATGGAATGAATTGATTGTAGCCACGAAAAATACACAGTGGATCTATGAGATAACAAGACATAGCCACAGACCAATACAAAGTGGATCTATGTGACAATGTATGTGTAAATATTCAAGATAAAATCCATCGTAACCTGGGTAAATTATATATCAGAGTGAATGACTCAACCTAGGGTCTTCTCACCAATCCTGATGTAGTACAAATCTAACCATGTGAATAGATGTACTGATGTTGAACATGGCAGAAACCACTTGATTACCAGTCAATGATGCAATTTACAGGGATGATTTTAGGGGCTAAATTTAGCTCATGGGCTAATTTTCCATGGTTTTTCCAAAAAAGAGATTCTCTATTTTAAAAATGATTCGCCCAAATTCTATAGCATAAAATTATTTTACCTTAAAAATCGCCAAAATTTTATAAAAACTATATAAAATCCTTAGATATTTGAATATTTTTACAAATATATTGCCAAACATTTATAGTTGGAATATGAAGGATTAGTGGGATTCGCCAAGGTTTCTACATTTTAAAATAAATTTCCATCCTTAAAATCATCCCTGGATGTAAACCGTTAACAAGCGCGAGGAAAATCACCATTGATGTCAATAATTCCCAAGGTACGCTAGTACATTTCAGCGAATGCGAATAGATGAGTTGAATTCTAACATCCATGGAATCATCTGATCAGACGTCAATGATGTAAACTGATTTTTGAACTTGAGGAAGCCTGCCATTGAGGCATGCAGGTCCCAAAGTACTAACTGGTTTCTAATTCTATCTCCTAGATAATGTGCTGAAGTCAACAGGAATAGACTCATCAAAGGAGGGCCTTGATGTATCCCCCGACAGGAAATGGACAAAGAGATGTAATTGGTGGATCAAATGAACATGGACTAACACAGGTATTGAAACAGGATATTTGTGATGGTTGACTCTCAAGGCAGATATTTCCCTTGAACACTGAGGCATGACAACAAAAACTTGAGAGAGACCAAAAATTGATAATGCAATGGATACTGTGACTTATGTCGGGTGACCCAAAGGAGTAAGGAAACTCAAAGGATTGGTTCAATGAAGAGGTTTAGCAGATTGAAATGCTTGCAAAGATAAAATGTTGTGTTCAAGGGTGACTGTAAGGTTACTAGCAAAGTTCTCAAAAACTGCTTGGCTTGCTTCTTTCAATTTTTCCCCCATCCAAATAGACAAGTACCTCTTTTTGTTTTAACAAGCTTGAGGAGGGTAACACATGCTTGATATAACTCACCTTCGGTAAGTCCCTCTTCATTTTTTTAAAGAACTGGAAGAAGTAAGGGTTTGGTCCCATATGGGCCCTTCAATGTATGATTGTTTAACGAATCCAGAGATGGTAAACTCGGTGGTTTTTCATATTTAGAGAGTCTAAAAATGACTTAAAGATGACTCCAGTGTTGTCCTTTTTCATAGTTTTAGTCTCGCGAGGCTGAAAAAGAGATAAATTATCACTCAAAAGACGCCCTTTCAAACCTTTTAATGAGTGTGAAAGGAAGAAAGATCACTCGAAAATCTTTTCACATTTAGAGAGTCTAAAAAGTTTTTAAAGAAGACTCCAAGGGGTTCCTTTTTAGTGTATCCATGCGAGGCCTAAAAAGATATAAAAGGTTGCTCGGTTACATTCTCATGTTTTTACGAGCGCGAGAAATAACAAAGACTAAGCTCGGTACTCTGCCCCCAGATTGAAAGCTAGTGTCTTAACTCCATAATGATCACCAAAGGATGGAGACATGCCCCCCAAGATTCAATTCATTCACCGACTTTGAGGTTGTCACCAATTTTTGTACTAGTTGCAGAAAAAGGATACAGGTGGATGAAATGAAGGTTCAAGGACGAGACCTAACAAAATACTTGACTCTACATATACGAGATCTGACGAAAGACTCGACCTGACAAGAGAGGTGATTTTTTCATGTTTTAATGCGCTTGACATGGGAAAAGAACTATTCTCAAGGCTATGGGTTTAATCCCTAGATTTATGTTTCATTTTTTAACGATCTTGTTACAAAGAGCAAAAACTATGTTCATGGCCTTTGTTTCATTTTTTAACAAGCTTGCTACAGAAAGGAAAACTATTCTCATAACCTCTGTTTCATTTTTTAACGAGCTTGGCATAGAGAAGAGAAACTATGCTCATAGACTCTTCTTGATCATGGATTCCAAAAGGAAAATGATCTAGAAGGACACCATGTGAAGGGACAAAACTTGGTCATGGCTTACAAGAGATCTTCAATGGATTCAAGAACAATTCTCTGAAAGGAGCACATGTCGAGGGTTGTGAAAGGGGTAAGGAGATCAGGCTCTGATAGCCCTATCGAACAGATCACCATGTCAACTTTTGGATCCAAGTCATCGGAAATTGAAGGCATGGGAGACAATGCCACATAATTGACCTATGGTAGGGGTGATACTGACTTCATATAAGACCCAGTTAGGGAGGTCACTGGGTTGATGTTCAAGTACGGCCCAACAAATGAAAGTTGATTAATAGTCACCATTATTCCATTGTGCGGGAAAGATATCACATGAAAAATAGTGGACAAATATCTTTCATGGCATAAACATAATCTCGACCAAGGAGTAAATAGAAATCCAAGGGGTCCTGGACTACCATAACATCAATAAAGATAGTTTTCCCTCCCAAATTTACCAGAAACTAAGGAAGGATCCCTAAAGGGTGACTAGTTCTTCTGTTGAAAGAGAACAGAGTCTGGGTAACCAGCACAAGCTTAGGATAACCCAAAGCTTGACAAGAAATATAGGAAAAAATACTAACAGATGAACCTTCATCTATTAGTGCATGAGGAACGTCCCGAACACAAAATTTTACTGTAAACTTGAAAGGCATGTGAGAGGGAAGATGAGGTCTAGTTAGCACACCCCAATAAAAAATGATGGCATAATTACTTGGAAGGGTTTTCACAGGATAAGGAGGAATGCCCCTCGGCATGGTAGATCATGTTTCAATGAGAAAAACATGGGCATCATCGGGTTTACTCTCTAGCAAGAGAGTAGGATTGATCAATGATGGGATCAAATCGACCACCTTGGCACTCTTCAAAAGAAGAGTGGGATTGACCAATGATCTAACCAGAGCAACCACTTTGGCACTCATCAGAGGAAGAGTGGGATTGACAATGATGTAATCGAAGCAACCACTTTGGCACTCATTAGAGGAGGAGTGAGATTGACCGATGAAGTCACCAGAGAAACCACTTCGGAACTCATTAGAGGAAGAGTGGGATTGACCGATGAAGTCACCGAAGAAACCACTTTGGAACTCTTTAGATGAAGGGTGGGACTGAATGAGGAAGGAACCATATCAATCACATTAGCACTCATCAGAGGAGTAGTGGGATTGACCGATGAAGTCACTGGAGAAACCTCCTTGGCACTCGTCAGAGGAAGAGTGGGATTGAACAATGACAAGATTAGAACAACCACTTTGGCACTCTTTGGATGAAGGGTGGGAATGACCGAGGAAGGAGCCAGATCAGTCACTTGGGTTTCAGTTTTCAGATGAAAAGTGGGGTTGATCGATGACAGAACTGGATCAACTACGTTTGTTAGTGGTTCAACCGAGGATGAAACTAGATTGACCACATGATCAACCGGATTGACCTGGGATCGAACCAGATTGACTATTCTATCAACTAATGATGGGTTGGGAGAAAAATTATGATAACCTTTTGGAAGTTGAATTTTTTCCAAAAGAGAAGAAGCCTCATCCATATGAGGATAAAGGTGATAACAATGATCACCTTTTCATAACATGCAAGGGAATTTGAAAATTGTCTTCTTCTTACCAACCTTAACGTCACTATTTAACGGGGTATCACCAACATGACCAGTAGGGTCCGATGATGTGGAAGACAACATTTATAAGACCTTGGGAATACCAGGGAAATCCCTCAGAAAATGGTCACACTTACAAAGAATGCAAGGGAATTTGGGTTTCAAATTCTTTGTTTTAACCTTATCTACCTTATCAACACTCCCAATACTATTAACAGTAACTGGTTGCTTAGATCCAACATTTGATGTAGTTGGAGGCTTGGTCCCTTTCCGATTCTTCTTCTTATTTTCTTTTTGTTTCTTCTTCTTCTTATCAATATGACGACTTGCTTGAGAGATTTCACTAGGAGAAGAAGGAGAAATAGAAGGAGACCTGATAGGCGAAGAAGGAGAAAGGTCGATATGAGGTTGATGTGTGGGTGGTGTGCTTACATATGAAGCACCTGCATTTGAGATGACCGGAGTGGAAAACAACCATATCGGTAACCCAATTGTGAGACCTGGAAGGCTCAAAGTAGAAATGCAAGGAGGACCCACATTTTCGTAAGAAGGAAAAAAAAGGGTTCCCCTGGCGAAGGGTTTGCTTCATTGTTCATTCTGGGAACTGACGCCATAAAAATAAAAATCCAACCTAGATTCTGCTAGGGAGAACAAACAACACACACTAAAAATCTGGTAAGCAAGAAAGCGAACAAAAACCTTCTCATAATGAGCGCACTAGTTGGTGATGAAATCCAATGTTGTGGGAACAAAGTAAGAAGGGGATTAGATAGAGCGGGTGGAAAAGTTATGTTGATGACCTGCTTAACGGACTTACACCCTAGTGCAAGCTCCCAAACATAATCATGGGTATACCCTCCAAGGAGCCCAAGTGAGTCTGGCCAATGTTGATTCCAGGTACCGTGAAGACTTTCCCCTCCATAGTCACCTCATGTAAAGACCCTAAATATATAGGCCACTAAGGTTACCAAATACAAAAACAATTCCCGGGGAAATAGTCAACAGTCTAATCCACGTGCAAGGGCAGGGTATCTAGCCCGGAATCAACTTGAAAGGCTTCCCCAATGGATTCGCCAATTTCTGTTACAAGTGAATCTTCCTGCGGAAAAGTGGATTCCCTCTTGGTATCTAGACCCCTAAAACCAAGAAAAAAAGGGTGCTATGATTGGTCACTAACATCCTTTTAGATCTAATTAAGCTAATGAATGAAGAGGAAGAAGAAAAGTGTACCTTTTTAAATGGCATTTGTCCTCGCAAAGTCCAAGTATAGTTTCAATCCGAAGATCCAAGATAGGTCCTATAGAAAAAACAAAGATACAACAAGCTTCCTATTCTACTGAGATTAGCTCAAATACAGATCTATCTTGAATGAAGCTCGGATATGGCGTAGGTGAATATACATTATATAAATTATTTTACCACGCCATTGGTTACATAATGGATTTCCAGCATCTCTAGATTTCTTATCCACGACCCTGTTTTGATTGCCCACAGTTGTAGCTACCTATATTTTCTTATACAAAAAATGATATGTGATATATAGTTTTGAGAATCATCTAGTGAAAAAGAGAGTATCGGGACTGGTAACGGGAGTACATGTTAAATTCTTGATGATGACTTCGTTGAAAATTTGCTAAAACGGGATATCTCTGCGAATACATTGAATCATGAATAGTTGGCTAATAGGGACACGGGTCATACCGTAGAGGTGTGTTAAAATCATGAAGGATAACCATTTGGTGTAATATCTATCCAAATCGTGTTGAATTGGTGATTTCCACACTAGCTGGCTTGATGCATAGTATTCACCTTTCGATCACACTCGCTTGTTTATGTGCGGAATTTATATTGTATGAGAACGTTTTGGGATATTGGAATCTTCTTCCACAGGATATTAATCTAAACCATTGCATTGACGGGTCTGCCAATCCCTTCCACATTGCCAAGAAATTACGTACAACTAGCACAAAATCTTAGGCAATATCAGCACTGAATCGCCAATTTAAGAAAGCAGATTCTTGGTGCTTGACCATTAAGAAGTTGTTTTGGTGCTCGAGCATGGAGGTGAGAAGGTACACTAGATTATAAAGAGACAAAATGATTGCGCAAGAAAATAAATCTCGGGAAATCGATGAGATCCAATCTACATGATGATTTGTGCATGTTGTCCTACCATTTTCCATCATTTATCATTTATGTGCACATTGTTTTGCTATCTCTTATAGTATAACTGAATGCGATCTTGGTATATGACTGTCAAGTGGAGAATCAATTTGTACTGAGATCTATTTCTCGGCATGTTGAGAAGGAATTATGCCGATGTATTCTTGAGAAAACAAATGGCAGGTTGTAGTTTCTCTCTTGACTCACCCTTGATTATCCATAAAAAAATCTTCCTACACTAAGCCTTGTAAAAAAAATTTACGGTAGTGTGTCTGAGGTGTTGCGTTTTAAATGACATATGCATTTATGTTATCTAACTTGTGGAATATCAGAAGGTGAATGAAAATACAAGTCTGGTCGAGTAACTCATACAATGCACAATTGTTGGGGAAGTTAATGACAACAGTCTTGGATCCATCCTAAGTGCAATCCAAATATCTTTGAATTCACCGTCTTATTGCTTGAATTTAGTCAGTAGGGGATGCATTGAAATGTCATAACCAGGTTTCTTTTTCCTTGAATGGTGCTCGCATAAGCAACAAATGTTCATTAATGACAACAACATAGAAAGGATTCAAACCATTACTGCAGAAGATATTTTTGATAGAACTTTCCAAGCTGTAGCATAGGATTTATGTCACCAAATAAATGATGTTTTGTTTATAGTTGATTTTTTTTTATTTCATGGAACTTCTTATGACTTTTTTTGTTGTGACCTTATTCATATTTCTAGAATAATGAAGTTTGCTTCATTTCTACACCATGAATTTCTTTTCTTTTGTTTTGCTGTAAAAATAAAAACAATAAAAAAATAATAAAAATCATGAAAAAAAATGTTTTAATTTTTTTTATGGAAAACAAAACAATAAAAACACTTAAAAACTCAGAAAATTTAAAATTGCAATTGGATATTCCTGAAAACAATACAAACTCATGATTTTATGCTTCAACGCTAATTTGTTTTCTTGAAGTAACTTTGACAACCATCAATGACGAAACAAGCGCAACGGAAAAAGGTATAAAACATGTATTTTTCTTTGATTTTCCACATTTACACTCATTTTTGCATGATATGTTTTTCGCAAATCTCACACTTTTCATGCAGAATTTGTAATAAGCATTTTTAGGTTAAGAAATGATCATAGTTTGCTGCTGAAGTGATATTTTTCAGAAAAACATGTTTGCTAGATAGCTTGAAGGAGTCTTTACTCGTCAATAACATTTTTCTGATACTCAACAACATTTTGTTGTTACACAAAAACTTTTTGTACATCTTGATGTTTGCTGATACACAAAAAAATTTTGCGCATCTTGATATTTGTTCTTACACAACAACCATGTTGATACACCATGTTGTGATACCCATATTTCAACATTTTGCCAAATTTCATAATGAGACACTACCCCATTTCTCCTTCAAAAGTCAATTGGTCATCCCTGATGTTGAAGCCATCTTCCATTGAATTATCCCTCACGATTTCACATGCTTATTTTTCTGAATCGCATACACTCCTTTATCTTTTTTAGTTCATTTTTGCCTTTCTAGTTTTCCTTCTGAATAAAACAAGCCTCCTTTCCATGATCACATTTCCTTTCCATAAACCCTGATGATACTGAGATATTTACATCTATAGTCCTACTACTCTTTTTATAAACTCATGTTGACTGATGTGGGATTCCTTAAGGCCCACCTTTCAACAGTCTTTCCCCATCGACCTCGACACCTTATCTCGGATATAGACTAGAGTTCCTTTTTGAGTACCTTGAGGCTTGCATGCCTTAATGTAAATCTCTCTCGCTAGCAATCATGAGAATACATCAATGTCCCTTGATCGTTAGATCTTGCAAGTGGCTCAACATCATCCTATCTATTCTCACTTCGCAATATGTACTCGGGTACCTTGACACTCATTGACATCACTGGGGAGTTTGTCTCACATTGGTTAACAACATTCATCAATGGCCGGTAATCCAATGATTTCTTTTCATGCTCGACATAGACACATTCAGTCGCATGATGATAACTGTACCATCGGTTTTGTAGCAGGTGAAGACTATACACTTTTTCATGATCCCTTCAGTAGTTGGAGCAGTTTGATTTCGGATCTATGAGAATACCACAGTTCCATATTGTCTACCTTCCACATTTCTCATGATCCAACAGTAGCATTTCAAATTCCTTCACTTCCCATGATCCAATTACAGCAGTAGCAGCATTAGCAGTTCCATTTTCCTGATCTTGAAGCAGTGACACCTTCCATCTTCCATCAGTCACAGTCAGATATTATTTTCTCCAGTAGTTACAATAGTTGTAGCTACAAAGCTAGTCATGTTTTCTTGATCCAGCAGCTGCAACAACTACATATACTTTTTGGGTAAGTGGAGGTATGTTCTTTTCTAAGCTTTAATCACGCAATTCCTTATATGTTGACTTGAATATTTTGGAAAATTCCTCTCCATGCTCTCTTTCCTTCCATGACCTACACTAAGTTGCATGAGGGCATGCAACCGATTTAGTTTGGGGTGGGGGGGACTATTTCACAACATATTCATTACCATTATTCCATTTTACCATCTCGTCATTCCATTTATGATTCACTAACATTTATTTTCCAACGACACTTTGTTGCATTTCAATTGATACACATATTGACATGATTCATAAAGATAAATAAAAGGCTTTCTTATACTCAGTGATTCTCTCTTATGCACATTGATAGCTTATTATTTCCAGTGAGTACATGGCTAAATTATTAGAGCAATAAAATCAATAAGTGAAATGAATTTTGTTAACACAAGAACCAACATCTTTTGTATTCATGGTTGTCACACAAAAAACAACCATAAGAAAATTTCACATGCTATTACACATGTATTACATGCTGTTACACATGTATTTTACATGATTCTACTCATGTATGTCAAATCCTGGAAACATTCCTTATTAAAAAGACATCATCAATCAAATCCATAGTTTAAATTCCAAAGGTTGTTAAGAAGATCCATGCAAGGTTGAATGAGGACATGCAACAAGTTGAGATGGGGGATATCTTGGGCCTCATAAATGTCCTATTTTCATCCACCTTTCCCTTCATTATTCCTTACATTTCATCATCCCATTAACCTTCCATCATACCATTTTCATAAATATATGTGGGTTTCTCCTTATTATTTTCCATTGTATTCATTTCAGTATTATAAGTGAATTTGTGATTAAATATTAGAAAAATGACATATTTTCATTATATATCAAGGTTGGATGAGTTTTATGATGTGTGCAAGCATATGTGAAGATTTCAACAAAGTCAAAATTCACTGCCTATCCTCAAATTCGAATTACATCTTCAAACTTTGAAGATTTGAAAGAAAACTCAATGAGAAGAGCATGGAAGATTTGGTTGGCATATCTTATATAAGATATGTGAGAGATGTATGGAGGATTTGCAGGGATCATATCTTGTCATAATGGGAAATTCGTTGAGAGTGGTTGAGAGAATAGTGGATCTGTAATTATGACACTCATGTATATAAGAGAGTTTTTTCTCTTCATGAGGGGAATCATGTTATTCATAATTGGAGGATGTTATTCATAAGAGATCATGTAATTCATAATTTAGTCTTGTAATGAGGAGAAAGGGATTCTTCACTTTGATTCTTAGCTTTGATTCTTTCATTGTTATTCTTTCATGCTTTGTCATTTGACTCCTATAATATAATTTGAGATTGATATATTGTGTGAGCTCACATATGTCATTTGTCGTTCAACTCTTCACATGTTGTATTATTTTTCCCTTATGCAATTTCCTGCTTTCCTAGTTAGTCTTTCAATTATTTCCTAGATTGATTTCATTTCAGAAATTTAGATTAGATTACTTCTACTTCAGTCCTGCATATATAGTGCATGTGCTTCGTAAGCCTACGATCCTCATATTGACAAATTATATAGTTGGGAAAATACTACAATAAAATTAAAATGACAATATTTCCACCTAACAATGTCATGGAAAGCATATGACATGGCCCACTGGAAAGTGGATCCAACATTTTTAAGACCAAATGACAACTTTCGATAAGTAAAATTTCCCCAAGGAAAAAAGAAGGAAGTCTTGTGTCGATCTTCCACTTTTATCTGGATTTGATTATAGTCAGAGAAACAATCCATAAACGAGAATATTTCTCTATCGACACATTCATCAATAATTGGGTCAATGAACGGGGTTGGATAATTATCCTTAGGACAAGCCTTGTTTAAATTCCTATAATTGACACAAAACCTAATAGTGCCTTGTTTCTTAGTTACTTGAATGATCTTAGAAACCCATTTGGTAAAGGGACCTAGATAGATAAACTATGCATGAATAAATTTCTCTACTTTCATCTTGATGGCAATGAATTTCTTCGGGTTGACTAGCCATAGTTTTTGCTGGACCGACTTCACTCTGTCATACATTTTGATCTCATTCTCAATAATTTGTGGGTCAATTTTGGGAATTTTTTCATACGACCAAGAAAAAAAATAATGAAATTATTTGAATAGGGCCATGTATGTTTCAATTTATTTGGGTGAACAATACACACCTATCAGGATGTGTTCCATGACACTTGGCTCCTGGGAAATGTCAATGGGTATGGTTTTTGAAATTTTAGCAAGGTTCCCTTCGGATAATACATCAGGTATCATGATGGGAGACTGGGACCATTGAACATGACCAGGGGAAACATGATTTTGAATTTCATCCTCAAACCGTTCCAAATTTGTGAGAAAATATGTTTTATCGTAGAAATCCTCCCATGGCATATCGAGGGAAGCCATGACCTCCATAAAAACTTCATGAGATGGAATTTGTATATTGAGGAATTGTTTTGAAATAGTGAGAGGATGGATGGCCCAAGAGGGCTTGGGATACTAATGAGACTCCACATCCTGAGGGGAATCTGAATCAGGGACAACAGATGATGGCGTGATCGCTTGATAGGAAATATCTACCAGGGTGAGAAGCATGGATGATTCATATGAATCAACATCCTCAAGACAAGGTATCACCTAAGAATCTAAAAAATTGAGGGATCAACTGGTAAATGACAAAATCATGTTGATAGGAGTTATGTGTGCAGTGGGAGACGATGGGGGAAGGGGAAAAATTCCCATCAGCGAAGTATATTTGAACATCCCTTCACCGACATTGACAAAACAATGCATGGTATCACTGATAAAAGGTACATTTTACCTCACATTAGATCCAAGGTCTAGGGAACAAAACACAATATGATCAATCATGATTATTTTCCCTTGGTGAGGGAAGCGTAGGACCCTAAATACTAACGAGACAACTATAGTCATATTGTACAACAAAGTACATCCAAGTAGCACATTGTACTCAAGAGGTGTTTCAATGACCTCTACCTCCACAAATATAGTCTTTCCACCTAACTCAATGGGTAAGGTTGTTATTATGCCATGAGGCTAAAAAATGTGTCCTTTGAATGCTTTTAATAGTGTTGTAGGCGTGTGGAGCTTAAGAGAGCCAAGGTCCTTCCAACATGAAATGGACATGATGCAAGTCAATGATCCTTCATCCACCATTGTCAAGTAGATGTTTATCCCTAATGATCACACTATGATCTGAAAGGAGACCTGATGGGAGATCCTATGAGTAACATGACTAGTCTCAAAGGTTATCAAACTCGAATCTGAGGGATCAACCCTGCCTATGGAATACAACAAGGCTTTCCTCTACATGGGGCATATTTATAGGAATTCAAGCGCTGACATGGAACAAGGTTCCTATCCCAAGTATTGCATAATTTTGTAATTGTGGGCATATTGAGTGTTGGTATTATGTGTCATGCATCGAAGAATTCCCTTTAGGGGGAGAAGTGGTGTGTCAGAAGATGGCTTCTCAATTTTAAGAGGGCCACCAGGATGGGAAGAATATTTTTCTTCAGTCGCAGTGTGAGAAGTCTTAAGGATGTCATAAGTATTGGCTCACATTTTCAAATTGACCATTTGGTCACACATGAAAATGGTATCACTCGAGGAAGACCCCTCGTGGTGAGAGGTACCTGCCATGCCCCCTTTTGGAGGGACAAGATTTATGGAAACCATGTTTTGAGGTTGAGGAGGGAAAGGATGGGTTAGTACAATAGGCTATTGTGGGGCCCGTTTTTGTGCACTAGTGATTAGGGTGGTATTTGTCAGTGTTCCATGGAAACCTACACAAGAGACCTAGCTAAAGCATACACAAACAAAGCTTATCAAGAAAAAGAAGAGAGATAAAATATGAAGAATGAGAATCAATGTATATTATGATATGTTCAATGAGGGAGTGATATTCACTCATATAGGCAATGAAATCCTATCTTAGGAATGCATGCATAATAGTGATTGTATAAAATTATAAATTCTAAAATAGAACTAGTTAGTTAACTCCCACTAAACTAGTGTGCTGAAAATAGAAATTTCTCCAACACCCCCCCTGAACATC
>SNQJ01S0041572.1:87891-98772 GCA_010110895.2 Picea sitchensis | reverse complement strand
CTTCACTGCAAGACGATCCCATAAAGTCTAAAACTTGGGATCACTAAAAGTATTCATGAATATGTAGAAATATTGATGGATATGATCAAGTCCTTTGGAAACATGTCTATCCTTGTACCTCTTGATCCTATGGACCCATCTGCACTTGAAATATTCTTTTCTGGTGGAAGTGGAACCAAATTCCAAGTTTGATTCTTTAGGAGTTATTCACACTCCTTTTCCATGGCTCCTTTCCATAATGGACTTCCCATAGCCTCACTATAGAGATGCAAAAAAAATATTGAACCATATAACAATGCATGGGCATCACAGGTTGTGAATATAAAAGTACATGAGAAGGATCCTCATGTTGAGTTCGAGTCATCCTCGAATCCAATGGATTCCCTTCAAGGATAACTTATGCCTAAAGTGTGAACTATGATTTCTTGGGCATGTGTTGAAGCTTCAATGCTAGCTTCTTATCTGGATGTACTACTTGCTTATTTCCATGTACATAATCTTAGTGTATGGAATCATCTATGATGTCTGAAACTGATGGAAGCACAAGAGTATATGCATGTTCCACTCGAGGTTCATGAAGAGTACTCTCCTTATGTGTAAGTAGAAAAGAGGAGTCATCATAAAAAAACTTAGTGAATTTATACAACATTGACTTGTGATCCACCTCACCAATTGCAATGATGGAATTGTCATGCATGTCAACTAGTGAAACTGAATCTGATGTAAATTAAACCTTTTTACCTTTCCAAGTGATGTGATAAACTAATATAAGATTCATAGAAATATTTGGAACATGCAAAACATTCTCAAAACTACCATTACGGAGTTCCACTCTCCCTTCTCCTACTACTGCTACTGGAGTATCACCCCCCATGAGAATAGGGGGTCATGAGAATGGACTCAAAGAGGAGAAAACTTCCTCTTTAGCTTCCATATGATGTGATGGTTGAGAATATATAATACATGAATCAGATGAGGAATTAATTGAAACCAAAGCATGATGATTATCTTTCTTAGGAGAAGGATCTTATTCCTTCTGCTCTTGACTCCCTCTGGAATGAAGTTTCCAAGGTTGTTTTGTTGAAGTACATGTGCCATAATATCAATCTATTTCTTCATGCATGTGGATTCTTCATGATTCGGTTTATTGAAATATGTGGACTAATTAAATTCCCTTCATCTTCTTCTTGGAATTTGAAGAGTCCTTGAAGGGTTTTGAATATCCCTCCTTCTTTGACTCTAGATGTAATAGATCCTTTCGTTTTTATTTCGATTTTTTATCGGATGACCCTTTTCCATCATGCATGGTGAGTGCATGTGATTTCAGATCTTTCATGAGTCTCATATGTATGAGTTTTGTCTTATCTTTTGTGAGAGACTCAATGAACTGATCCATTGTAGGAATTATCCAATTTTCTCCTGAAAGACATCTGCCAGAATGGAAATTGGAGACATATACAATGTATTATGGTCCTAGCTTGGCCAAGATTGTTGGAATAAGTTGTTTCTCTTGTGTAGACTTGTCAATACCACATTCACCCAAGATTAATATAAAAGACTTAAATTTAGGAAAGAAATATTGTATATTATCAAAACTTTTAGGGTCTAAGGTATTCAACTCTGCCTCAAGCATATGACCTCGCATCTCATCCTGCTTTCCAAAGAGTTCTTCCAAGGTGGTATAGATCTCATTTGGAGTCTTGCATGTGGAAAGATGAAACCATAAATCAGTAGATATTAAATCAATAAGTAGTCTTGTGGTCTCATCTTTACGGTTCACCCATCTGGTCTTCTCAAGCGCTGATGTAGGTTCTATTTCTGTCGCCATTGTCAAATTATATGGTCCTTTTCTTTTGAGTTGGAATGTGGCCTTCAACTTCCATTCAAAATAGTTGTACAGTGTGATTATTATCACCAAAATTGATTGAATAAGTTGCATCATCTCCATCCCTGCTATTGATTCTGAAAAGATCCTAAAAACCCATATCGTGGATTCCAAGATATGACAGACGGTTCTATGTAATCTATAGATATGATAAAACAACTATATCTCCTAAAATATGATGTGGGTTTTGGATTTTTTTGGTGCACATGCACATCCCTATGTCATACGTCTCTGGTCAAAATTTCATCCTGACCCAGATCGTGGATTTCACGATATGGCTATTTTAACAGAAAATCAATTTTCTAAAGGGAAATTGAATCATCACACCCTAAAGAAGGATACAATATGACTATGTTGAATCATCGTACCCTAGGTAAAGAATACAGTGTGACAATTCCAATTGTCGCACCTTTCAATAGGGATAGGATGTTATGATGGAAGAAACTAGGTTTACTCAATAATTAAATCCTATTTCACTCTTCTCTAGCTTGTCTGGGTTTCTCCAAGCAGCTCAACTCTGATACCATGTTAGTGTTTTATGGAAACCTGCACAAGAGACCTAGCTAAAGCATACCAAAACAAATCTTATCAAGAAAAGGAAGAGAGATACAATATGAAGAATTAGAATCAATTTGTATTATGACATGTTCAATGACTGAGTGATATTCACTCATATAGGAAATGACATCCTATCTTAGGAATGAATGCATAATAGTGATGGTCTAAAATTAGAAAGTATAAAATAGAACTAGTCAGTGAACTCCCATTGAACTAGTGTGCCAAAAATAGACATTTATCAAACAGTGTTCCCCACAAATTAAGCAGGGAAAACCACTTTTCCTTTTCTCCTTAGCTCCTCCCTCCTAGGTGTTTTGGGTAGATACAGTCACTTTCTCGTTGTTGGAATTATTTTTCTTGTTCCATTTCTTCTTATCTCTAGGTTGTTGATGATTCTTTGGTTGCATGTACTACATCGAATTCACCTCAGAGGTTTGAGAGGGTACTACAACATTTTTAACATTAGTTCCAGAATTCGACATGTGTGATGTAATCGACATGTGACCCATTTCTTCAACTAACTCGTGCACAGATGCATGGGAAACAAAACCAACCACACCATCGACATGGGGTCATTGGTTTGGATTCCTTAAATATGTCGATGGTCAAGGAGAATTTTGAATAATTTCTTATAGAGTACCCAACTAATAATAAATCAATTCTAAGTGCATGAAAAATGGCCCTCTCCTTGGTAGTCGCCCTGACCATAGCTACATCTCGGGGAATGGGTGGTAGGAGGGACTTTGTAAACCACTCCATAAAGAGTTTGTTCGGGATCTGTGTATTAATAATCCTACAGCTTCAATTCCACTCATGTATATGATCGTAAATATGAATGGCATTGTCTTGACGTGGTGAAGTCAAGAGCTCAACTCTTATATTGTACCATATGGTTGATTGGTGATGCATTAAAAATTCAATTGTGAGATCATTGAAGCTCTTAAACAAACAAAATTTTAACTCAATGTACCATTTGGCAGGAACCTCGGTCATGGATATATGGAAAATATGAAACCTCACACTATCATCCATCAATGATTTGTATGAACACCATAAGTGGTATGTCATGATGTGTGCAGAGGGGTCCTCTCCTCACTTTTTATCAAATTTGAGAATATATAAAGGTATCTTGGACGATATTTTTGGCAATGAAGGGTCATGGGATATAGGTTCATTCATTAACCATGGAAAATCTAGTAAATATAACATTACGAGGAAAGGCATCGGTGCAAATGAATACTAGGAGGGACATGAAGTATCTTCTATCCCATATAGACCTTGCATTCCCCCTATGTCAGTACTATTGGAGGGTTGGGGAGTTCCTACTAGGATGGTGGAACCTCTAGGATAATGGTTGCTCTTGTAACCAAAATATGCCCCAAGGGGGGTTTCCCCTAGGGGTAAATGTGCACCCTCTAGTAAAAATATTCCCAAAGTTAGTCCTACGGAAGAAACCCCCAAGACTAGATGTGGACGCAAAAGGAAAACCTCCCCATTGTGAAAATTTTTCCCCAAGGGATGTGCCCTCAGGGAAAGGTGTGTTATCCCAAGAAAAGTTAAAACCTATAGATGTACTACTTCCCCCATTCTAACTAGGGAAAGTCCCAAAACCACTAGACATATTCCATCCAAAAGGTGAACTAGTTCCATATGATACCAGGTCTCTCATAGGAATGGTGGAGGTTGAAGGAATGCCACTCCACATGCTAAAACCAAAACTCGCCCCCACATTGGAATAAGATCCAAAGGTGGGAATCATGATAGATGGGATGGGTGTAAAATAATTTGGTAAACAAACATATGGATATGAAGACACGATTTACATCACCCAAATCAAGAAACTTAAAGAGAATTGTAAGGATGGTGAAGTTCCAATGGAGCTAAGGGGTGGAAACATAGACATCATTGGGATGCTCCCTAGGGTATTTTCCCCTGTCCCACTTGAGGATGGGCTCATAGCCTCAATTACACTAGAAAAAACACCTTTTACACACATAGTGGGAGGATGAGTGAACAAAGAAAAAGGCCCACTCAATATTTCCCTTACCTGGAATAGTATAGGGGTGTTTGTCTCACTCAAAGGAGGATTAAAATTCCATGGAGGATGTTATTTTACCACTTCCACCTCTACTAAATCAGTTTATTCAAACCAATTATCAAGCCCTTAAAAGTATTCATCATATATTTCACACACAACACAAATCAACCTATGGTATCCCATAGAATCACACTCAAAGAGAACATCCCTAATAAAAAATATTTAAACAACAAGAAAACCAATTGGCTTAGGGGCCTTCCAAAAACCAACTCTATGGGGGAGATGAAGTCCCCATAGGATTTACTAGCGAAAGTATGAGGAGAAGTTATGATGATCTACGTGAAAGATCCTTGATCGATGCAAGTACCATTTATTAAGGTGGGCACTCTCCCTGGGAACTGAGACAGTGAACGAACATCTGACCTAGGTTCCATAGGCGTGTCCCACATTTAGTCACTTTGTAGCTCCCTAGGAAAGGTCACTAATTCTATCACCTTACAATCAATGACTGCGAAAATAGTCATATGTAAGACCACACATAAGGGAACGGTAACTAAGCCCAAAGTTCTAAAGTCTTTAACCAATGAAACCCTATATACGTAACGATCGAAGTGATACCACAAACACCAAAACAAGTAGAGAGGGTTAATCTCCCTACTTTTCCCACTGTGACCTCGTGCTTAACTCCTATGTTAGAGGAGGCTTTTGACACATTGGTTGCAAGAATGGATTTTAATTCTCTTTATTGACTTATAGGTTTCATTTTGTGGCCTTGGAGATTTTACTCTCTAATCCTATTCCAAGGCCCTAAACCTATCTAATGTTAGTTTACTATAAAAAGAAAAATGTCTAATTAATTTTACATTAAACACTTTTTTTAAGGGGTTGTTTCTTAGGACCAAATTTAATGCATGAAACTTTAATGATGTGATGGCTCTTGATCAAACCAAGCAATGCAAGTATGCTATTGCAATTGTTTCGCTTCAATGAACTCCAGCTATGGGAGAGAGATATATTTTTCTTTTTATTTGAAAATTTCATAAACATTACCTCACACACACTAATAAACCAAGAGTCAAATCATATTTGAAACCAGCCAATTTTTCTAATGCACTTGTACACTAATTCTTCAAAATCAAATCTAACATGTAGGGAATACTTTTGTCTTTTTTGTAATTTTTCCAATGGAAATGTAAAAAATTCCTTATCTAAACAAGAAAGAGAAATGTAAAAGGAAATCAACAACAAACAAAAAGCATAGGGTTTTTAGGATATTGGGAATGAGGTTAGATCATCCCACTCTACTATCACTACAAAAATCACAACCAAAACTCACCTAGGAGTGGTAGCTCTAGCGATGAGCAGTGGTCATACAAGTACAAGTAGAACAACCAATGACAAGAACATTAAGATCTCTTCATATATGTTGGATTCTCAAACCAAATTTATTGAAGTTCTCATACAGTAAAGACACTATCCAAGAAGTACAAATTAATTCACACAAAAGTACTCAACCAAATGTTTTAAAAGAAATTGATGTGACAATTAAATATTCAAACAAAGACAAAACTAGGTAAGTAAAGACCATTTTAGAACACTTTGGATCATAGGATAGAACTACCAAAAATGGATAGGGTTTGGGTCTACAATTTTGTATTTTGTTAAGGTCTCATGGGAAACATGCTTGTCAACCAGTGAGGGTCTCACGTGACATCTATCGTGTAGCCAATGAGTCTCTGCAAAATTTTTCCTTTCTGAAAAAGATGGATCTGTTGCAAATCTTCCATATATGGAACATACCTATCAGATCTAGTAGATCTAGACTCTAGGATAACTAAATGAAATAAAATCAAATGCTAATCACAACATGCAGAGGAAAAGGTAGGCAAAGAGACTCAACTAGAGAAGAATTATTCCCGAGTATGGTTTCCAATATCCTTTATCCTATGATGGTTTCCTCTCTGGACTATAGGGTGGGAATTAAGGATATAACACAATGATACCCTCAAGAAGACATGTGTGATTTTTTGAGGCATCATTCTTGGCCCTGTATGGCTAGAAAATTCTTCTAGGTCGTAACATTCATGTTTCTTCCCCTCTCCATATTTAGGGCCTTGAGACCTATACATAGTTCTAAAAACTTATAGTGGTACCTATATACTTAGTTAGAGGTAAAGGATGTCTTCTATAGGTCATATGTGGTAGTTCAAAGATTCATTATTGGCCCTAGAAGCTTATAATATTCCTTTAGGGCCTAACACTTGGATTTGTTTCACTAACCATATCAAGGTTCTAAAGACTCATGCTCAATATCCTAAAAGTACAAAGGTAAGGTGCGATGTCTCGGTGCATTTTTCATGAATATATATGGCTCAAAGAATTATTTAGGGCCCATATCATAGTGTTCTTTCCTAAATAATCCCCATGGCCCTTGGAGACATAACCACTTCTCAAAACCACCTAGTGGAACCAACATCCCTAATTAGAGGCCAATGATACCCTCAAGAGTCAATGTGTGGTTATTCGATGGATCCTTCTTGGTGTTAAATGGATACAAGTTCCCTTTAGGGACTAACATTCATGTTTTATCCCTTGACCATGTCCAAGGCCCTGAGACCCATACCCAATGCTTAAAAATTATGGTGGTACCTATATACCTAGTAATAGGAAAAAGGATGTTGTCAATAGGTCATTTTTTGTGGTTCAAAGTGTCATTCCTGACCACAAAATCCTACAATATTCCTTTAGTGATTAATTTGTAGGTTTTTTCTGCTAACCATATCTAGGTTCTAGAGACTTGAATACTCAATGTGAAAAAAGTCATAATGATTACTCTCCCCATGCAAAGAACAATGATACCTTGGAAATGTCCTTTAATGTGGTACAACTTGTCATTGATGTCCCTAGATTCCTAGAATATTCCTTTAGAGCCTAAGACCATGGAAAAATTTAAGGATGTGATATTTATCCTAAATTCTATATAATGAGGGGAATAATGTAGTTAGTATCCATTATAAAGTAGGTGAATCATATAATTTTTTCATTGTAGAGTATGTCAACGTTTCCAATAATTGGTTATGGGTAAATAATTGGTTATGGTTAAATGTAATTAGGATAAATTCTCTAGTTTACACACACACACACACACACACACACAATATATGTCTTGGGAAAATATTTTCATTCTCAAATTTTTAGTATATTTCTGACAAATTTATATTTGTGTTGGGAAAATGTTCTCATTCTCAATTTTTTACATTTATGTTTAATAACAAAGAAGGATTAATTTGGTGTAGATTCCATGATTAGGGGGTGACCATTTCAATGAATTTACTAAAAAATTACATCTAGTCTAGTATCTTTTTTAGGCTCAATAAACCATGAGAGATTACAAGATGAAACAATAATTTATAGAAATTCTAGTTTTTATCACATCATTAATTATAAATATATTTGAAGAGTCTCAATAATTTGCAATTAATTGATATAACAATGGTTGAGGAGTTTCTAAAGTTCACATCAATGTACTTTAAGAGTACATTTTGTAATTGATATGTCTCCTTATACAAACGAATTATAATACACCAAATTAACCCAAAACAATAGTTATAATTACCATAAAAAATATGAACTGAAACAAATGTATACAATATCACTAAAACAAATGTACAAAATATAACAAATGAGATATTTAAAATATACTTGCATGTTAATCAGAAGACTAAAGAATAGTAGGTTAAACATAAATTTCATAAATTTTACATTTTCAATATTAGATTACATATTTATGGGCTTCATCAAGTAATATGTATTTGATTTCAATTGCTACACTAAAGAAGAAATGTGTTTTATAAAATTGATCATTTATGAACTTGGTCTCATATATATATATATATATATATATATGAGGATGATGATGATGATGATCATTTACGTGGTTTGATTTAAAATTTTATTTGAAAGTTGGTATTCTAACAAATATTTTGAAATAGTGATTTAATGTGAGTGTACTAAGGACATTTCACAATTTTTTTCTATTATTAGTGATGTTTTATGGAGTTCGTAAGAGTTTGCTCATATATATGGATAGATTTTATTCATTTTATACTTTGAAAAATACTCCTCCCTTCATCTAACGTGAAAACAACATGTGAAAAATGAGTTTTAAAAGGAATTGAAATTTCCAAATCCAATCCTCTTAACATCTTAAAAAGAATGTCATTTCTAATTTTTATAATAATTGTTTAACTATGAGATAAGGGTTAGGAGTAACTTAGTCCATGCAATTTAAATAATTTATAAATTAAAGTAAATGTTCTTTGTTTCAATAAACTTGTATAAATAACTTGAATTCATCTCACAATATTTCATATGTATCATTAAGCATAATATTAATAAGTATAAATATTTATAATTTAATGTTAATATGTAAATAGTTTTAAATGTAAATCAAAATCAAAATGTTTTTATTATTATTATTATTATTATTATTAATCTTAAAATATTCATATCTAAATTCAAAAAATATTGAATTAAAATAATATGAAAAGTAATAAGATAATTTAGAAATATTTCAAAGATAAAAATATTTAAGAAAAGCTTATCTCCAATAATTGAAATTATAAATAAACAAAGTATTAAAGAAAATCAATTGATAAAGGAATTGTTTTGTTTAAAATTTAATATATAAAAGTGGATCTCACCATCAAGATATTTTAATAAAGTAGTTAATAACACAATAAAAAAAAAACAACTACAAATAAAGACACAAACCAAAAAAAAATTAAATGGAAAAAAATACAAAACCATACTACAAACAAACTACTTAATAATTAAAAAAAATTATACACAAAACA
Organism: Picea sitchensis; assembly: GCA_010110895.2. NCBI lineage: Eukaryota > Viridiplantae > Streptophyta > Pinopsida > Pinales > Pinaceae > Picea > Picea sitchensis. The sequence continues at coordinate 89,435 of SNQJ01S0041572.1, read as the reverse complement.
ATACTACAACTAAACTATTTAATAATTAAAAATATCAATACACAAAACAATACTACAATTAAATTAATTAAAAAACAATAAAACAAATATTTAATAATTAAAAATATTAATACACAAAACAATACTACAATTAAACTAATTAAAAAACAATACTACAACTAAACTATTTAATAACTAAAAATATCCATACACAAAACAATACTACAATTAAACTAATTAAAAAACAATAGAGCGAATATTTAATAATTAAAAATACCAATACACAAAACAATACTACAATTAAACTAATAAAAAAAAGAACAATACTACAACTAAACTATTTAATAATTAAAAATATCCATACACAAAACAATACTACAATTAAACTAGTTAAAAAACAATAAAATAAATATTTAATAATTAAAAATATCAATACACACAACAATACTACAATTAAACTAATTAAAAAACAATAGAACCAACTTTTTCTTAATCCCTGTGACTGGTAAATTATATACAAAACAATACTACAACCAAACTATTTAATAATTAAAAATATCAATACACAAAACAATGCTACAATTAAACTAATTAAAAAAAAAACAATAGAACAAACTTTTTCTTAATCCCTTTGAGTGGTAATTTCTGGAAAAATTTAAATTTTAGAAAAAATTAAATTTTGAAAATGCCACATACAAAAAATTGTTTTTTTTGGTTTTGGTATTTCTAAAAATATCAACTTTAGGCTATTTATTAACCTTATAACTCTCTTTATAGTACATTGTGGGGAGATGCATAATATTTTTGTGATCAAATAAAACTCATATGTAACACTTTAAAAAATATAAAATACACAATATATAATAAACAAAGTATAAATATAAATAGATATAAAATTAATATTTTTTTTATAATTCATTGTGAGGGAGATGGATAAAATTTATATTATAAAAATTAGTCGACTACAAAGTAAATCTTATTGTTGTTTCTATCTTTCAGGTATGTCCCTTATGTTGTTTTTATCTTGCATGTAAGCCCCTTTATTGATAGTAGGACTAAGATGGAATGTTTGAGTATATCAATTTGTATACTTTGTATTAATTCCTATCATATTTCAGATTGTTTTGAGTTTGATAGAAATAAATTATGGAATGATGAATTAAATCCATCAATTGATGTTCACAATTTTCACTTACAATAATTTCACAATCTCAAGAACAATAATAATAGTCCTAATACATAAAGGTCGGTTACAAAAACTTTCACAAGATTTGAAATATTATTATTTATTAACTAAAAGATAAATTATTGATTAGTGAGCTTATAAAACTCTTGAATATGATCCTAGTTGTGTGATTGAAATGTCGAGAGAGGTTTAAAAAAAGTAACACAATTTTCCTATTATAATTCTAATATTTATATGATTAAATTGCAAAATTTCTTCACCCTCAAATAAATTTCAAAACTAGTCGAGAAAGTGAAATATAGAGACATTCATAGGATCTTAACGATAATATTAAATAAAAGTTTAGTAAAATTTGAACAAATTGCTTGAATTATGATTC
>SNQJ01S0041572.1:61448-87881 GCA_010110895.2 Picea sitchensis | reverse complement strand
CTTTCATGTCCACTGAACATGACTTAACCAATTCAGTGACCTTCCTCTTGGTCCCTGTGGCTAACTGCACTAACCAAGAATTCTCATGTTTTCTTCTCATTAGATGCATACTTTCTACCACTCTAGGATCTACATAACTATGGATAGCCCCCGAATCAATCAAAATAACAAGTGGTTGGTTGTTAATCATACCTTCCACTTCAATCATGTGTGATTGAAATTCTGCCTGCTTATTGTCCAGGGCTGCATAGATCCTCGGCATTCTGCTGCCCATATCCTCCATTGTTTCATCTTGCTAAACAGTATGTCCAGTTCTCGCCTTACCATTTTTATGGGGGCAATCTCTGTACTTGTGGTTTCCTTGACAGCCCCAACACTGAATGGGTGCCTGTCTCTGCCTTTGTGGCCTTTCTTCAGTCATTCTCGGTTCTCTAAACGATGGCTGTCCTTGAAAATTGTTTCTATAAAAGGAATATTTTCTTTCCTTCTGCCTCTGTTCCTTCTTAAACCTCTTCTGGTCATCCCAAGCCTTTCGAAAGGTAGGATTTTCTCTTTGTTGTTCGTATAGGCACTTCGCCCTTCTTATGGTTTCTTCCATGGTCTTAGGATCATCGTATTGAATCTTGTCACCAATGGACGATGGCAATCCAATCAGATACCTCTGAATCTTCACAGCCTCATCTTTGATGAATGGAACATACTTCAGTAGTTCCAGAAAACTTTGTTCATACTCATCAATGGTCATGCTGCCTAGCTTGAGTTCGAAGAACTCCTTCATCTTTCTATCATAGTATCTTTTCGTCAGGTATTTCTTCTCGAAATACCTCTTAAACTCCTTCCACGTGACCTCTTTCTCTCTTATGTGTTGCACCTGCACAAACTGATCCCACCACATGGATGCTTTTCATTTCAGCTGGTACATTGCAATTCTTCCCTCTGCATGGGCAGAATAATTCTGCAGCTGGAAGTATTTATTCATGCCCAACAACCAAGTTTCAACATCTTCCTCCTTCTTATGCTCTCCATCGAAGGTTGGAGGCTTAATTTTATTCATCTCCCCTTTCAATTCCTCCCTTCCAGATTTTTGATGTTTTCTGGTAGGTGACGGGCTTGAATTGTTGTGTGTCTTACTGTCAGAACGTCTGTGGGAGCGACTGTGATGTCGGCTACCGCTCCTCAATCTGCTTCTCCTCCCATGAGTTCTGTGACTCTCCGTCGTATCTGAGTCTCTTCCCTTCTCAAGTTTCTTCTCTATTCTTTCCAGACTCTGCAAGAATTTTAAGTTTAATTTCCCTTGTCGATCCCTGACTTTCATCAGTTTTCGGCTATCAGCTCGGCGCTCCTTGGCCTCTCTTTGCAGCCCTTCAATGATTTTCATCATATGTCCTTCCTTATCCATCTCTTTTCCATGCCCATTAGAGTTCGATCCTTCGACTCCCTGGTTAACATTCTTTCCTTCTTGTTCGTCTTCCATTTCAGGGATAATTTGCATTCTTCCCCATTCCATGCTCGTCGTTGATTAACTGGAGTTTTGCGCACTGTGCAATCCAATTCAAAATTGTTAGGCCATTAAACTTCATCCATAATCCACAACGTTTATAACTATTACGAACAAAAACGAAAGACATTTCAACTTCACAAATTTTCTGTGCTCTGTCTAGCTCTGTTTTGTCGGGTTTCTTGAAATTCTCCTATTTCCTCATCGGGAAGTTTTCCTTCCATAGGAAACTCTTCAGGTCTCCCTTCCTTCTATCGGGGTTACCTCTATCGGGGTTTTGAAACCGGCATTGTTCTAGTGGGTTGAATCCCCGATTCCCGATTTGCGATGAACTTCTGCACGCACGAGCCCTCCTGAGCTTAGCTCTTGTCGCATATGACCATGTCTTCGCGACTGTAGTCTTACCTTCCTATCGGGATTTCAGTCCTCCAAACCCGACGTGCCCCTTTGCGCACTAGCCCTCCTGGCTGGGCCTTGGTCCATGTGACCGATACTATACGACTTGTTCAACCATGTGGTTTGCATGAGTTTTCCATAGTCTTGGTCACATCCCGTATAATAGAAACTCACTAAATCAAACCATGACGCATTAAGGACATTCAAAGAAAGTTTATCTTTAAGCCTTGTTTATAAGGACATTCAAGGAAAGTTTATCTTTAAGCCTTGTTTATAAGGACGATTAATTAGAGTTTCTCTTGAATTAAATTTGAAAATCTAAATTACTTAATTCAGAAATAAAAAGGTTTAAAGGTTAAATTAATCACGTCGCAATATCGGGATTCGCGGTTTTATGAGAAACATGTTTCATATCATCATATTTCCCGAAATCCCAATTTATAATGTGCCTTTTTTCCTTAACCCTTCGCGGTTAAGTCAGGTCCATGTGACCTCTACCCCGTGACCGTACTCGAAGCTCTCGTCAGGGTTTCGGAGTTCATGATGTCGCGATGCTCAAGTACTCGGAACTCCTGATCCTCCGACTTTCAATGCGTTCCTTTAAGCGTTAGCCCCTGCCATGGGCTCTACACCATGTGACCATTGACTCGTGACCCCAGCCTTTTCCTTATCGGGGTTTGGGGTTTCGCGAATCAAAAAGTGTCAAAACCCTTGATAGCGGAATCCCCGATTTCCGATTTCCGATGGACTCCGTCCGTGATAGCCCTCCGGCTATGGCCCACACTCCTTTGACAATCGGGAAATCGCATTTCACGATATTGACACCTCACTGCACTTGTTCCTGAAACTTACGAAGTTTCGAACTCCGATGTGGGCTGACATCTGTCCTCCACTCTATCCCTGGTGGTCCCCACCTTGTCCTTGAACCCGTCGGGAAATCGCATATTAGAATATTGTGATTCCCATTGTCATGTGCTCACAACTTCCAATTCTCCGACCTCCGACTCTACAGAATCTTCTGACACGTGTCCTTGCTGATGGACAGTTCTGACCACCCGTCGGGATATCGCATATCGCGATTCCTTGAGGCAGCAATTCTACACTCCTGAGACTCTGATGGTAAAATCTCGATGCCTCTCCGGCTTCTCCTCTACCCATGAGGACTTAGATCCTGCACAACTTCCGTCAACTCGAACAGTTGATGGGTAATCCCACAGGGATCTTACGACTCACAATCCTCCCAGGTTTAAACTCCTTTGCAGCATCCGAAGGTTTTAAACCTTGTGCACGTTCTCCAGATCTGATGGTTACAAGGGTTCGCCTTCCCCCCCCGAACAGATCCGATGGTTCCAACACCATTGGTGTAGAGACCTGTCTTCCTGTGGTCATAGACCATACCAGCTGCAGTTTCACAACACGCTAAACCTCCTGAGCTTGTAAACGCGGTCAAGCAACTACTTGACACACTGGAACAACCAACGTCCGAAATTGGCCATTCCAGACCCAATTCCTCTTCACATTTTCAGTCCAAAGACCACTCCACTGGCCCATCTAGGCTCAGTGTCGAAACCTTAGCTCTGATACCAATTTGTAGTGGTACCATTTTACACTACCCAGGTTTTACCAACCCTCTCAGTTTCCATTCTAAACATGGATATTTAGATAATTCATACAAGAATTATAACCACATGCATTTAACAAAATTGAACGCACTTAATTCTCAGAGTAAAATATATAAGTTACTGTTACCATTAACAAACCATAGAATTCAACAGTAAATCATTACTACAGCGGAAAACATGATACATGAACAACACAGTCATGCCAAATGTGATAAAAGCATAATTCAGGTACTTATCTTTTAATGGTTGTAGAATTTCACCAACCAAGTGCAGACCTTCCACAAACCTCCCATCCTTAGACCACACTGTTCTTCAGCTCAAAAGTGGGTCACCCATGAGCTGGGACCGAGCTCCACCCCAAGGCAAGGAATCATAGGCTAGGCTGAGGTTACAGGGAAGACATCACAGAAATATCTGGAAGGATTCTTCCCAGAGATGCCATCTTACGCCCACTACTACCCGACCCTCATTCCCCACATGCCTGTTCCGCTCGGGAGTATACACCTTCACACGCATAGTCCATTGGTGCTAATCCCCCCTTCTGGGTCTCGGCAACAGGCCGGATCAGGAAGTCTCAGAGCCCGTAGCTGGTGCTGGACACTCTCTGGAAGAAAACACTTCCCAACAAACTCTTTCACCTGGAAGAGTTGCTCGCAGGCCTGACAACCTGCCTCTTCAAAACCACAATCACCTCCCTCACCTGGAGAGAGGTTACACACAGGCTAAGCACGAATTCACACTGGGAAAACAGACACGGGCTTCCCAAACAGGCTCAACAATCCCGAATTAGACTCACGGTTTCAGTTTCGGGTTTTCACAAGGTGTACAGAGATTCCACTCGCAGGCTTGACGGTTCAAACAGAATGTATGGGCTATCTCAGAACGACACAGGCTTCTGGTTCAAGGGGTGTACGGTTCAGAATATGTACGAGGATATCTCTACAAAGGTTTGACCCATTCTTCTTCATACAGTTCCCTTGAATCTCGGAGGAACCTACGCAGTCGTTGACAGGAATGGGAGCGGAACCCCCAACACGGCTTACTTCGGTAGTTTTAACTTCATGCACATGGGTTGACACTTGTCACCCATAAAGTTCGTTCCTTCACATTTGGAAGTCACTCGTCCTTCCAAAGAACCTAGGGTAAGATAATATGCACATGGCTCTTTTTTTGGAAATAATATTAAAATATTATTCCAGGCCTAAGCCCCCTAGTATTAGCCCCTAGGTTCAACACTCAGTCCCTTTCCCACCTTCCAGCCCCTAATCCCTTTCCCACTCTGTGGACGCTCAGTCCCCCATCACTCATTCATCGTGGTCGGTCTGCACTGGCGGTGTTTATATTTTATTAACTGATCTGCATACATACAAGTACATCAACAGGCCCCTGGCCTTCAACACTTAGGCTCCATGGCCTATCAAAACACATAAGCCTACAACTTATGCAAAACTTGGCTCACCAACCTATAGAACACATTTACAATTCTTTGCATATAACATGGTCTATAACGGGGCTCGGCCTTGGGGACACTACAAGAACCTTGGATTTGTTCAGGCCGAGGAGAAAGAAGGTCCTGTGAGTGTGGTTGTGGTTTGAGGGGTGCGGTTGCGTCAGACAACCAGCCTTAATAAACAGATCTCACATCCATCTACAAGGTACCACACAATCACACTTAAACCTTAATATTAGAAGACAAGGTTGCATTATAAATTCATTAAGAAGTTATGTAGCATCACACATGAGCCATAGTAAAATAATTCCCACCTTAACTTACATATTCATATGTATGGATTGAGGAGGATCAAGATTACAAATTGAACTACTCAAGGTCAAGCTCCGAATTTAAGATACTAATGAGAATCAATAAAAAATGATTAATTAGGTGGGACAAAACATTTTCTTCTTCTATTTAAGATATTGTTGAGAATGGAAATAGTTAACATCAATAAATATAGTAAATGCATACAACATAGAGAATCCATTTATCTTTAAAAAAATGTTTGGATGTTATAATTGGAAAGGATGAAACTTTATATATATATTATTAATTTAAGATTACCTATAATTTAATGATTATTTTTAGTTACATGGCAATCGATTGACGATCCTTGAAGATCTTTTATTGTACACTATATGAAAATCAATTGACTTAATCTCATGGAAGTAATTTAATATTGAATTTAAGATTGTTTGAACTGTATTTTATTTACAAAAAAAACACCAAAACAATAATAGTCTAAACCACCATAATAATTATTCCAACATGATTTTGGTAAGACAAAATTATATTTTATTAATAAAATTAAATATCTAATGTAAGGGAAAACGAATTAGGAATATGCTTCCATTGTCGTCGTCACAATTCACATACTCCCCCAAAGGGAAACTTTCTAGGAAGAGACTGGAGCACAATGACTTCCAAAGAGAGGGAAACAAACCATTGACCATTGCGCAGCTAAGGAATAGCCACTAGCAATATGAAGTCTCCACTTACATCTTCGTAATAAAGTATGACGTTTCACTAAAATGAAAAAATTATTAATCAACCAACACAACAGAGGTAATCCCTGGAAACCACCAATCAAGGAAGAAGGAAATCCTAGTCCAGTTTTAAATAAAATGTAGAGATAAATCCATGGAAAAACCGCCATTCGAGGAAGAAGGAAATTGTAAGTGAATGACTAAAATTCGTTGAGCAAGTTGAATGAAAACATAGAGTTTTCCCCATGGGTAAATCAGATGTCAAGGTTTTAGAAATTCGTTGATAAAGTGGCAATAAAACATAGAGTTTTCCCCATGGGTAAATCGTGAGGCCAGGATTAAGAATTTGTTGAATGAGTGGAAATAAAAATGGAGAGATCACCCCCCTAGGAAAATCGTGAGTCCATGATTAAGAATTTTTTGAGAGAGTGGAAATAAAAATGTAGATATCAACCACCCTAGGAAAATCATGAGTCAAGGTTTTATAAAAAATATTTCAATGAGCAAGTTGTAATGAAACATATGGACACCTCAAGCATGATTTAGGAAGGCTACCAGGATTCGATCCCAAAATTCAAGTCATCATGTTGTAAAATGGGCGACTGTAGCTTCATTGGCTTAGTGTAATATAGCTATGGTCTCAACATGGATAGCTGCAATACAAATAAAAATTAAGAGAGAACTAAACTAAATTCAACAATTCATCTCTTAAATCATCAATCACCTTACATAATCTATGGGTAATGTTGAACATGAAAAAGTCAATAAAGTTGATAATTAGAAAACAACTCAATCAATCAAGGAAGTTCGATTAAAATTTCAATGCTAGGAACATCAGAAATACCCTTCCATGGGTTATAAAACATTAAGTAGTTGGCCTCCATGGTCTCAAAATATCACACAACATACGTAAAACATACACTGGATTATACTAACTTAATCCAAATGCAATTAAAACTTTAATGAAATATTGTAACCGACGACAAAGGTGGATTTGGAAGATCTTTGGAAACTGTCGTTCCTTATGTCCTTCACTTGCTAATCATCGAGAATTCATCGATACCTCCCAACAAACGCTAGGGTTACTCTTCTTCCCCCGTAGCCCCCCTAGAGGCAAAGTGGCCACACACACTCACAACTAGAATTCCTCTAGCTCCCAGCTCACCTCGCAAGGTTGAGACACCACTCTCTCTAAAGCTGTGTATCCCAACTCTCACAAGTAAAACCAGTCAAAATTTATGCAACATAACCTTACCCAGAAAAAGTGTGATCCATTTCTCATTTAGGCCATTTGTTTTATATAATTTTCCCATGACACATCCCCACTTGCACAATTAATTCACTTTTGAATTAAATAATTTAGAATTATTTCCCGCATACACTTGTCACCCTTTCCCTTAGTTGCCCAAGTAATTCCACAACTTATTTTAATAAAAGTCAATTTCCTTCACCCTCCCTAAACGAGCTCCTTAAATCACTCCTAGTTATCTCTTTATTCCCCTTATTTCCAATTTATGATTGACACCTTACTAAATCTAAGTTGATTTAAAATATGAATCTTATCCTAGTTAGACTAGTGTTCACTAGACTCTATATTCCTCTATATGCATACCAATTCCTTTAGCTTTATTCCATTCTTACCTTAAATTCCAACTGGTAATTACTTGCACATGTGTGTATTAAACCAATCTATAGATTTCTTTATTTTCCTTTATTTCTTAAATTGATTTACTTCATCCCCTCATTATTTAATTTATAAATTTAGTTTTTAGTTTTCTCACTAACTCATACTTAGGCATAATTTATTATTTATTTGCAAAGGCTTATATCCTTAGGGATTATGATTAATAAATTTAATACTTAATTAATTAATTAATTAATTGATCTGATAGTGTTCATGATTTTACTAGGTTAATTATTCGCTCAAGGTTTTCTAGGCCAGCAATTCATTTACTCAATTTTTTATTATGTGATGTGCCTTTCAAGATGCACTCCATGCTCCAAGGGTGCCACTCGCCTTTGATTCAAATTTTTAATTATGTGACATTCCCTTTAGGATGCACTCCATGCTCCAAAGTTTCCACTCGCCTTTGACTAGTTTTGGTAGTTGTCCAACCCCTGGAGTTAGCACTGCATTTAGGTGACCTTGTGAGAGACTAAGGGATTCTAAGGAATAAGGAACCTTACTTATTGTGCACCCCTTATAAATATTTGTGAGAGACTATCTCATCATGCCATCACGACATCATGAACCTCTCAAACTAGGTAATCATTAACATACAATTCGAGCCATGACGGAAGTGATAGTAGGTTGTGACATGGACTTTGCCACACCTCTCCCTCAACATCTTGTCTAAGTGCATGGCCCCTTTACTCCTTATGTGAGTCATATTAGCAAGAAATCGTCAGATTGCATCCATCAATGAAAAACTGTCAATGATCCATAAACAACATCATAATATAATCGATCATATGTCACATATGCATAAATGAAATACTCAAACCAATATAATCCACTCCCTGACTCAATATGGAGTCCAAGGAGGTCTAGTGATTCCATCAGCATCCTCAATATGTCAATTTTCCTTCACAATGAGGGGAAACTCATCAATAGCATCTTTGAATACATAGATATCAAACAACATAAATCATAATCCATCAACATCATAACAAGAATCCATAAGCGAAACCTATAACCATATACTATAACCAGATCACTTGCACACTAGTGTCCTAAAAGAATAAGTCAATATCATGTGCTCGCAAGAGAGGGACATTACAAACACCCCCTCTTGTTTTAAACTTCATCCTGAAGTTGTACAATTTATAAATGCAGTAAATAAAGAATTTGACAAGATCTAAATGTCTAACTATCAAATAAATATGGACACTGTTGGCACATATCATATGCATCCTCCCAGGGAGCCGAGTGTGGACTATAATTGTCCCACTGGACCTTGACTTGATTGACTGTTCGAAGTCATAGCTGTAGAATGTGATGGTCCAGAATGCAAATTGGCTCCACCGTGAGTGCACCCTCTTCTGACACCTACAAATAACTCATGTCAATCACATGTGTAGGATCACTAACATAATGTCTTAAAATAGCTACATGAAAAATATCATGCATACACCTCAAATAATTAGGCAAGGCTAGTCGATAAGCCATTAATCCCTTCCTTTCCACAACTTCGAAAGGTCCCACAAACCTAGGAGAGAGTTTAGCACCCTTTCAAAACTTGATCGAACTCTTGTGTAGTTTCACCCGCAAGAAAACTTGATCACGAACTTCATAATTGTATTCAACACAATATGCATCGACATAACTTTTATGTTGATCATGTGCTTCTTTAATCCTTTGTCTTATCATTTGAATTTGTTCTTCCATTTCTTGGATCACTTCTTGTCCTACTAGGACCCCATCCTCAAGTCGATCCCAACTCAATGGTGTCTGAAATGGTCACCCATAAAGAAACTCAAAGATGCCATCTTAATGGTACTTTGATAGCTATTGTTGTACACAAACTCTACCAGTGGCAAGAAATATTCACAATGCTTCTGTTGGTCCATCATGTACATATGCAACATATCTTCAAAAATTTGGTTCGCTATTTCTATCTTTTCGTCTTTCTTAGGGTGATATGTTGTAATAAAGTTCAGTTGTGTCCCCGAGGCCTCTTGGAAACTGGTCAAAAAATGTCCTATAAACATTGATCCTCTATCATATATGATCCTTTTGGGCACTCCATGTAATCTCACAATCTCGCTGATAAAAACTCTATCTAGGTCTAGCGCTTGATACGTCATGCACATGGGAATAAAATGTGCACTCTTCGTCAGAATGTCAAATAACACAAAAATCGAGTTGTGCCTCCTTGCCTTCAATGAAAATAAAACAATAAAGTCCATCGAAATTACCTCCGATTGCGATTCTAGAATAACGTGTGGTTGTGGTAATCCAACTGGATGTTTATGTTCAACCTTCACTTGCTGACATTCTAGACACCTCACCACGTACCTAACTATGTCCTTCTTCATTCCTTTCCAGAAAAAAAGGGCTTAAGGTATGTCCTCATCTCCATGACTCTTGGATGAGCCATGTAAACTGCTCTATGAACTTCTCTTAAGATCGAACTTCTCAATTCTTCATTAGGAAGTACGTAAATCAAGTTATTATACCTCATCAATATGTTGCTATCCAATGTATATCCTTCAAACTTTGGTACCAACATGGTGTCTTGTCCGATAATTTCCTAAACTTGTTTATACTAGTCATCATCAAACTGTATGGTCATAATCTTTTCTCGAAGATTTTTCTGAATAATAATCATCGAAAATATGTGTGGTCTCTGACTCAACACATCTTCCACCCTGTTCATTGTTCCTTTTATGTAAGTAATCTAAAAAATGTATTCACTAAGAAATTTAGACAAACGCCTTTGTCGCATGTTCAAGTGCTTTACATAAAACTGTGCTTCAAACCACAGTGGTTTTTCTTTAGTTTGAATTTTTTTCCAATCAAATAGTGTCTCCACACTCTCATGGCATACACAATGGCCAATAACTCCAAATCATGCGTCGTGTAGTTCTCCTCATGCTTTTTTAATTTCCTTGAGATGTAATAAATCACTCGATATTCTTGCATGAATACTTCGCCTAGACCTTCCTTGGATGCATTCGTGCATACCAATAATTCCTGGTCCATGTCGGGGACTTTTAGTATCGGTGTTGTCGTCAACAGACCCTTTATCCTTTGAAATTGTTCTGCGCACTTCTTGGTCCATACAAACTTCTTGTTTTTCTTCTGCAATTCCATGATAGGATTTTCTATATTTGAAAAACCTTTGATGAACCCTCGGTAATATTCTGCTAAACCCGTAAAGATACGTACTTATGGTACGTTCGTCAGTGCAGGACATTTTATAATAGCCTCTAACTTCTCTCTATCCATAGTGATTCCTTTGGTAGAGATAACATTCCCTAAATAATGAATCCTTGATTGATAAAAAAATCATTTCGACAGTTTCCCGTATAAATTTTTTTCTCGTAAACACTATAGTACCAAGTGAAAATGTTCATCATGTTCTTTTGTCGTCCAAGAACATATCAATATGTCGTCAATGAATACTTGAACAAAATTTTCCATGTATTCACAGAACACCCCATTCATCAAGCTCATGAATACCCATGGGGCGTTTTTCAGTCCAAATGGTAAAAGAATAAACTCGTAATGTTCGAACATCATCTTTAATGCGGTATTAGGAATGTCTTCCTCTTTGATCTGTAAATGGCGATATCCTAATCTCAAGTTGATCTTTGAAAACACAGTCACACCTTTCATTTGGTCAAACAAATCATTTATTCTTGGAAACAGATATTGGTTCTTGATCATTGCCTTGTTCAATTGATGGTAGTTAATACAGAGTCTCCATGACCCATCCTTCTTTCTTATGAAAATAATAGGCACACCCTAAGGTGACAAAATTGGGTGGATAATTCCTAGGTCCAACAACTTATTTAGTTTCATTTTCAACTCCTATAACTCAGGTATCGACATCCGATAAGGTGTTCCTATTATCGGTCACTTTCAGGTTTCAATTTGATGGTAAACTATAGCTCTCATTTGAGCGACAAACCTGGTAACTCTTTTGGGAACACGTCCGCAAACTTTTGTACTAATGGAAGGTTTTCTAATCCTTCTACCACTCCCTTGTCATTCAATGATAATATTTCATATAACTTGCATCCTTTGCGCATTTTATTCTTTAGTTGTAGGAATGAAACAAACCTCGGGAACACTCCCTAGTTTCTTCCCACAATCACTCTTCTTTGTCCCTCATCATCGGTCAAACTCAACCATTTCGTATTGTATTTGAGTATCTCATCATGTGATTCCAACTATTCCATATCGATCATGATGTCATAAGATCCTAATATTGTGACATATAGGTTGGACCTCGTTACAAAATCTCCCAAGTTAATGTGACAACCCATAACTCTTCCCCTAACCTTCTGTTTGGAACCCGAAGCCATTTATACATATCTAAACTCATCCTGTTCGACTTCGTTTACCTTAATTATCTTCAGTGATGCAGTAGAAATAAAGCTCTTTGTAGCATCGGGATCTATCAAAATACTAAATGTTTGATCGACGATGGTACTTGATGTTTCGAGCATAGTGTACTGGTGCTCAGCGTGGCAGTTATTAATTGTTGCATGAATCCAGTGGGCCCTGCCAAAATCTCCAACTGTAGTCTGATCGGCTGACCCGACTGATGTGGCCTTCTCAACCAAATATTCATGCTAGAAATGTGGCTCTCCACATGTCCAACATCCATTCTTTGGTCCAGTGCTCTGTGTCCCCGAAGTAGGAGTTGTTGGCCTAGCAGCCTAAAATCTTGGTTTGTTGTGTTGAACAGGCCTAAACTACAGCTGCTACAGGGGACATTTCTATTGATGATGTGGTCCTCTGTGGGGACTCGTCTTCTTAGGAGTTGGTCGTCATGGTGTCGTGAACATGGATCCTCTTGATGTCTCTCGATACCCTGATGTATGTTGGATTGGTGTCTGATGTTGCTACACACATGCCATCATTTTTTCAATCGATCTTGTAGTAGTCCTTCCGTGACACCCGTTGGTCAAATCTTCCTCGATTATGAGGGCCTTCTGAACTATGTTGTGTAATTTCTATGGCATTAGGATCCTCACCTTCGCATATATTTTTAAGTTAAGGTCAAACACAAACTTTTTGACCTTCAAATTCTCTGTTCTTAGATGCGGAGCATACCTAAGAAACTCCATGAATCGGTCCTCATACTCTGAAACTATAAAACCACCCTATCATAAGATGTTGAACTCATTGGGCTGGTGCTCAATGAATTCCTCTAATAAATACCTCTCCCAAAACCTCTTCTTGAATAGTTCCCATGACACGTCTTTGAAGACCCTGTTCAGTTGTGGTAGGAGCGTCTTCCACCATAGAAGAGCACTCCCCTTTAGCTAAAATACAACCATGTGAACTTTCATGTTGTAGGTGTAGTCGTGAAGTGTGAAGCACATCACCATGTTCTACAACCATGCCTTGGCGGTTGCACCATCCGTCTCACCCATGAACTTGGGAAACTTGACCTTATTGAGTTCTCTGTGAATGATACCACTGCGAGCTAGAGCGCGTTGTGGACCCTCAGCGGGTAGAGGAGCCCTGGCCTCATCTCTATATAGTTAGTTAATCAAGGCCTTTGACATCCTTTGGAAGGACCTCATCATCCCAACCACATCCTCCACAACAATTTTCTCCTATCCAATGACTTTTTCTTCTCCTTGGGGGTTAGATCCCTCTGGCATGGATTCTACTAGAGACGTCATGCCTCTATCCCTAGCACCATGTCGTCTACCTCCATGGCGTCCTCTAACCATGATTACCTGCATGAACAAATTTCAATTTTATTTAGAAATAAGTTATTAATAAAGTGCTTAATACAATGGAAGGCATAATGATCCCATGTTGCGGGGTTGAACCCCCTCTGATACCATATGTAATGACCCCACCGTTATGAGAGCAAACGAAGTATAATTTTTTTCTTTCACTAGGATAAAGAATCGTCACACATAATTCATAGAAATGGATAATCAACATGCCATCATAATTAAAATCATTACAAGAGACACATCATCAAAATCAATAATGAGACAAGTCAACACATTAACATAAATGATAGTGACACTTGATGATCACATAAACATACATAGTGATGTAGTTCAACACATCACAATCAAGCAAAGCAAAGATAATATTGATCAACCATATCACTAAATGATAAAGAACTACTTGCCCAACCTATCCTGCATGGTTAGGACCTTCGAGACACATAAGCAACGCTCAAGCCTGGGATTCATCAGATTGAATTTGACCATTCTGAACGAAAAAGGAGGTGTCTACATCACACTAATATATCAAGCCAAGATCAACTAGATCAAATCAATCAACCTAATAATCATTATTCAGGCACAAGGGTCATCATCAACTTATCAGTCATACATCAACATCTATTTCATGGTGTGCAAGTATTCTAACTAATTTCTAGAACAATCATACATCCACATTAATTACAAGGCACAAGAGTAGTCAACTTTATTTTAAAGGGCGCAAGAGATTATAAATGCTTAAAAAATCATATGTCAATAATTATTCTAAAAGCGCAAGAGTAATCAACTTATTTTTAAATAAATGCTTAATCAATCATATGTCAATCATTATTCTAAAAGCGCAAGAGTAATCAACCTATTTTTAAATGGTGCAAGAGATTATAAATACTTAATCAATCATATGTCAATAATTCATAACTTTGGTAGCACAACTAAAATACATTTTTAATGACTTGTCTTAATTAAGAAACATAGTAGGAATTTAGTACTAGATCTCACATCCATCTATAAGGTACCACACAATTGTTATAGAAAGATTTGCCTCACCCTATGAAAAGTTTCTTAGAATGCCTTTTTCCATTTCCATATGCAGACTTGAAGTCCTTTTTTTTCCACATATACGCACCCTAACTATTATACAACATGTTTATACATAGGTTGCACCACTACAACCCGCGTAAATCAAGCTTTGTGCAAAAAAATAAAAAAAGTGTCAGGTATCCATGTCACATAACGGGATCCATGATCCTTGACGTACTAACTCGGCCATTCAGTTCCACTTGAATTCTATAAATGGGTCATATTTGAGCTATGGAAAAGAGGAGAAGTATTCAACTTTG
This sequence comes from Picea sitchensis, assembly GCA_010110895.2. Lineage (NCBI taxonomy): Eukaryota > Viridiplantae > Streptophyta > Pinopsida > Pinales > Pinaceae > Picea > Picea sitchensis. Next base: position 73,119 of record SNQJ01S0041572.1, on the reverse strand, counting down.
ATAGAAAAGTTACTCTGGATAAATTATTCACTTCATATTGAGTCTGCATCCCTTTGTCCTTTTAAGTATGAACACATTGTTCAACCCCCAAGATCTTCCCTACTTGATTGAGAACCTCATTCTCTCTCTTACATTATCTTGCCTTTGGTGGAGGATTGAACTGGTGGATGCCCAGCTGGAAGGGACTTAGTTTCTCGGTTCTGAACAATGATGACACAGAAGTTTGTAATTCATTCACTTCTATTGATTACATTTTAATAGAAATACTATTTTCTCGTCCAATTAATATCTTGCAAATATTTGAATTATTGTTCCATGGGCGTATTTTTTATGAATGTTGACAGATTATGCTATTGAATGTGCTAACTTTATATATTATCACCATATTCTTGCATTTCTTGGTTGTTGAGGACAAGTTGCAGGTGTATTGCTTTGAGTCAAGTTATCAATGGTGGACTTCATCGAATGTTTGGACGAGGTAGGATCTTTATATTTTATTGTTAGCACATTTGTTTATATGGAATACATGGGATTAGAGTTGATTTATGCAGTCATTTCCATCTGTTGTGGTTTACCCCTTTCCATAGAGAGTTTTTCCTCGTAACAGAATTGGCGACCATAGTGGGGAAATAATCTTATTTTCGAGGTTTGGAGTGTTTTTATCCTTTGATTGATCTCGTTTATATTGAGTTTCTTGTCGTCTAATTTCTTTACAATCTCTGTTCATTTTGAGTATGACCTTCTTGGCCTTATCCTTAGCCTAATAATTTTTTAACACATATACACAGGTTTTTACCTAACAATCGCATACATACATGTCATGTCCTTCTGCAAGAGTTGTATATACCTGGATTTATCCTAAACAGTCATGTACATCATCCTTTTTTACTTGGTTTCTAATTTTGATGTTTGTTGGGTAAGTCTTGATGGTTGTTGAGTCTTCTTGGGTCTTTGTTATGACTGTTAAGTGTCTGTGGAATGATGGGAAACCCTTACTTGGTTGAATTTTCGGGCGGTGACCTTCTCATCATCTTTTTCATTTTATTGTCTTTGCATCTTGGGTTGGGTGTTTTCTTCTTGATATCCTACTCGATTTGTCTCTGTTTACGTACAGTAGAATCTTTATATCAATTCCTTGTTCAGTCCTTGCATTTTCATTCTTTTATATTGAAAATACAAAAATATTAAACATTTTTCATTGTTGGCATTTGATCTTTTAGGTCCTTATCATTGATATTAGTACATGTATATAAATATTACCTCTTATTTGGAATTGAAAATATAAATTGAAAATTTCATTTTGAAAAGCTTATCATTTATTGGGAATTGAGGTGAGGACTTTGCATTTTATTTCATATTCATTTATTTTACATGATAAGTCATAACATCATTAGTTTCATGACCACACCTTTTTTTGAGTAACAAAGGCCACTAAAAGCAACGCTGATAATTTAAAATTGATTAGAAACAATTTTATTTTATAGGGTGCACAAACTAGTTTAAGATTTAGATCCTTGGAATAGGATTTTGTTAGTAAAATTCTCCAAGGCTATCAAATCAACATATGTGTCTGACTAAGGGAGTGGTGAAATCCATTGTATAATTCGTGACTTCAGGAGGATCCGCTTACACTAGAGTTGGCACGAGGCCGCATGAGGTTGGTTGAGGGGATATCCCCCAAATACCTTCTTAGCATCATATATATTTATGGGGTTCTATTCATATATGGGGATATTTCTAGTACCTTTACCTCTGTGAGAGGCGGTGATTTCGAGGTTTCGATATTTTTTACCCTGCCCATACGATAGACCTGACTTATGACTGTTCGCATGTGCATCAGTTATAACATGGTTTCTTAGTTGCTTGACATAGGTACCACATAGATTACTTGCAGGGGTAATTTTGCAAGTACCCTAGGTCAAATAAGGGTCTAACAACACACAACCTTTATGGAGGATTACCTCTCCTAGGGGATCTAACCGAATGGTTGTTAATCCGATGAAGTCCCTGAAAATTGATTCTCATACCTCTGATATTTTGCAGGGATTTTCCTAGACCTCTTGGGCAAGGAATACCTACTTTAGGGAGGGAGGCCCCTTTCAACCACTTCATCCTGTTTGTGTACATATTGGCCTTTTGTTTACCTTATTTTGGTGTTCTCTTTGACTACTAGTTGGCCTTAGGATTTGTTTTTTATATCTTGAGTCTTGAGTCATCGTGGAGCCATACCAACTTCCCCGTAGGTCTCACTGCTTGTTAGGATTACCACTACATCTTGAGTCTTTTCCTTCTAAAATTCATAAATTTATCAAATGTGGTACACACACCTCCACTTACCAGACTTGTGATCATACAAGGATGAGTACATAATCAATTCAGAAAAATATTGGGAGTCCTTCGACTCCCATACCCATTATAGTTAACAGTAGTCCTTCGACACCTTCAACCACAATGATTGTAGTGTCGAAGGTTCCTATCATCACTCCTGTCTATCCTATAGTAAATACTCAACCTATAGCAACCAAACCTTTTGGGTCCCTTTGTCACTCGTTGGGCTACAATATTCAGTCCATCCCTACTACCTCTACCCATTTTTCTTATGGTATGTCGAATTTCACATCGCAATTTTCATCCTCCATCCCAAGATCTACTTCAAATACTAGTATTGGACTTGGGGGCATGGCTCCTTCACATACTCAATTTTCGTTTGGTGGTGCTCATATCCCACAAACGACTCCTATAGTTGGGGGCATTCCTCCTTTTCACCCTAGGTCTAATCCTGGTCCTAATGCTCATCGATGGACTAGCGAACCTGGAGGAAGAGATACTTCTTATGGTATGTCCTTTTCACATACCTCCTCTGTATCAATTCCAACCAACACATTTGGTGTGGAGACCCCACCTTGATCCTCCATATTCACACCCAAAGGAGGTCAATTTAACCCATTGGGAAATACCCAGCCTGGAGCAACTCCAGTTGGGGGAAATTTTTGCAACCCTCATCATAACATTCCTAATGGATTGGTTCCCAACCAACCCCTCATGAGTCAATTCAGAGGAGGGTCTCACAATCCCAGACAGATCCATGGTGGATATCAGAACCCTGGATGGGCTGCAATTCCCCAACAATAATCTTTCCAGGGAGCTTGGGGCCATATGTCACAATGCCGACTCTATTTTCTGGCCATGCTCAATCTTCCAAACTTGTCTAGATTGATGAATTACCCTATGTGTCATGATCCAACATGACCCCCCATCCCCACCAAACTTCCTTCGAATATTCCAAAATTCAAAGGAAAGACCGGTGAAGATCCTGGTGATCATGTCACTACTTTTCACCTGTGGTGCTCTTCAAACTCCCTTAATGACAATTATATATGTTTAAGATTGTTTTAATGCACCCTCACGAGGTTTTCCCCAAAATGGTATATAGAGCTACCAGGGGGGATGTACAAAACTTTTAATCAGATGGTTTTAGTCTTCCTCAACCACTTCCAATTGTCGGCTCGCTACGATATTGGCATAGAAATTATGTCAGCCTTCCGTCAGGAAAAATCCACCCATATCTCATATCACATCCAGGAATGTTGTAGACGAAAGAGGTTGATCAAGGCCTAAATACCCCTGAAATTCCTGCCAGAGTGGTTCCTGAAGTCTGTACAACCTTATATTTCGAAGGATGTTTCTACATTCGGGGTTACATCTGAGGAAGAAGCGAATTTTAAATACCAATAGTTATATATTATATATGCTCAATCTGGGATGTTATATGATATTCTTCTAGACACACCAAGGTCAAACTATGACCATAGACAAAGTATCGGGCCTCATGCCAACGACATTGTAGGCTTTGCCAATGTCAAATATGCATACTTGGTGACAAGCCAATTGAAATATTTGTCTCTAAACTAGTCTATAGGGGGGCCAACTTCATCTGTGTCCTCCACTCCCACTCATTCGGTTGATGTACATTCTATGTAGTCCTCAACTAACCCGAATGGTAACCAAAAACCATGCGGGAATAAAAATAAAGGACGTGGTAACAATTGTAAGGGTGGGAAGAATAATAGTAAACCCAAGGAAAACACTAATGAGAAGTTGAATAATAATGTTGGTGAGGGAAAGAAAGAAAGGTGAAAGGTGACGTTTCCCTGCAAGCTTTGTACAGATGACCACCTTACCCACTTATGCCCCAAACTTGAGGAAGCTGCGAGGATTTTATCTCTACTTTCCACTTTGTTGACTAATCCTTTTCCATATAATCATCACATGGCCTCGAGCTCCTCAAACACCAAAAATGCAGTGGGTGGGAATCAAAATCCATCGTTGCAATATGATGACCATATATGCATCAATATGGTTAAATATGAGGTTAATGTAGCCACTCAGTCTCGCAATTATAGTTCTCCACAGACTGTACCTAATATAGAGTCTCCCCCTCCTCCGGAAATTCTTTTATAGATAGAGAAACCAGATGCCCCACCCCATATTTCAAAATGAGTACTCAAGTGCTCTACCCACAATCCTAATGCTAGAGCCACCCAAAATTATTCTATTGTTGAATATCTTAGTCAAACCCCTTGTGCGATGTCAACTATGGAGGTACTCCAGATGTGTCCTTCACAGAGGACTGCCTTGCTATCCGCATTAGGAGCTCTAGATCCTTGTGGCTCTAAAGTTATCAAGTTTGACGCAACAGATGTGAAGCCTCACTTGCCTTACCGTGTGGAATTCCAAATGCATGTGGGTTACTCAAAGTATACAATCAAATGTATTGTTGTTGATGAAGGCACTGCAACATGTGTGATGTCCCTCGTTTGTTGAAAAGCCCTCGACTCTTCGACCCTTTCTCAATCTCTAACCATGTTGACTTCTTTTGATGGTCATTCCTTCCACCCTCACAGTACTTTTCCTACCTTCTATGTCCAGTTAGGTGGGAAGATGGTAGAGGTGGATGTCAAGGTGGTTGATGCACCCCTCGACTATGATTTGTTAATAGGACGCAATTGGACTTATCCTATGAATTAAATCGTACCATCCATATTCGACACTCTTTTTCCTCACGATGGGAATATCATGACGATCGCCCAATTTTCCTTTGCGTACACTTGCCCCAATGCATCAATTGGACTGTTGATCCCCATGATCGACAATACTTAGCCGACAACTGAGAATATCTGTGTAAAAATGTATTCATCCATTATAGGTACCTTCGACTTCATGACACTGGTTCATCATATATATGCCATTTCCAGTAGGTTTGTTTCATCAAAGAGTTTTGTTCCTTTCCGCAATTCATATTTTAACGATCCTTGGACCCTACCTTCCTTGACTGCATCTTGTGAAGGTCAGTTAGATACTGGAATGGCCATGCCATTATTGACAACAGAGATAGTGTATCAATCTGTTCTTGACTCTTTCGATGATACAAATCTTGTCACCTTACAGATGGACGAGGAGGATACTATTCTAGAGCTTGTGTGGGCCACTTCATCGTCTTGTTCACGTGACTGCCTCAATGAGTATTTACCTTTGGATGAAGCTATCATAGAGGCGATGAATGGTTCTGATAGGCAATGGAATGATATGCATCATCACTTTTATTTTCTCCCAGATATTTCCAAAATTGAACAAGATGATTTTAGATCTACCTTGAGTGAGATAGTCAGTCACGTCGTAGTTCAACTTGATATGCACAACATTTATGCCAAAGGAAACATGGTGAGTATCTCTCATATCGTCATGATCGATATCTCTCATATTCCTGTAAAGGTTGAAAATGTATACATCGGTGCGGATTGTTCGCTAGAACAAATTTTGATCTACACCGATCTCTTCAAAGAATTTTGCGATCTATTCGCTTGGTCATATGAGGAGATGCCAGGAATTGACCCTCGAGTTGTTGAACATGAGATTAAAACCTACCCAGATGCTAACTCTATTCGAAAACAAATTAGAGCTTTCAATCCTAGGAAGGCCCCTACTATTAAGGAAGAGGTAGAAAAACTTCTTAATGATGGATTTATATACCTGGTTCCCTTGATTGAATGGGTATCCAATCACATTCCTATGAATAAAAATAAAGGAACCATCCGGGTATGCATGGATTTTCATGACCTGAATAAATATTGTCTGAAAGACAACTTCTCGACACCCTTCATTGATTATATTCTCGATGAATGTGTGAGAAGCGAAATTGTTTCTTTTATGGACAAATTTTTAGGGTATAACCAAATTTAGATTAAGCCCGAGGACCAACATAAGACGACATTTATTTTACCTTGGGGTACATTCACACACCGGAAGATTCCTTTCAGCCTTAAGAATGGCGAAGAATCCTTTCAAATAGCTATGACCTTCGTATTTCACAATCTCAATCATATAGTCGAATCCTATCTCGACGATCTCGCTGCTCACTCCCATAAGAGAGTTGATCACCCTAAACACCTTAGACTATATTTTGAAATATGTTTACATTATCACATCTATTTGAACCCTCATCAATGCATAACATTTTACGTCGGTTTATAGTGAACTTTGCCAATATTACTAAGGTTTTCATGCATCTTTTAAAGAAGGATACTCATTTTATTTGGGATGAGTGAGCCTAGGAATCCTTCAATGCTTTGAAGAAAGCCTTGGTATTGAAGCCTCTGCTGAAGTCTCCATACATCAGTAGATATTACTTGCTTTATGTCACCACTTTTGACAAAACAATTGGCATGGTGTTGGTTTAGGAGGATGACGAGCTCTGTGAGCACGTCATTTACTATCTTAGTCGAAATTTAGTTGTCCCTGAACTCAAGTATTCTTATGTTGAAAAGATAGCTTTCGTTGTCATTCACACAGTTCAACAATTACAAAACTATATATTTCTTTGAAATACAATTGTGGTTGTCAGCGCCAATCCATTTCAATACGTCCTTACTAGGTGTATCATAGGTGGGAAGTACAATAAATGGATTTTCATTCTACAAGAATTCAATCTCAATTTATCTTCTGCAAAGTCCAAGAAATCACTAGTTTTTGTAGAGTTAATATACAAATTCTCTCAGTTAGATGAGGATGTTATTCATGTTGATTCATTTACGAATGCATGCATTTTCCTTGTCTCGTTGTCAGACCCCTGGTATGGAGATATTTTTGTCTATCTTCAAAATTTGAAGTTCCCTTAGCATCTCTTGCAAGATGACTGATGACTTATACGATACCAAGATAAGAACTACCTTATCCTTAGTGACACTTTATATCTCTAAGGAGTATAAAATATCTTGTGTCATTGTTTGACTCACGAGGAATCTGAGTCTATTCTAAATGACTACTAAAGTGGGGCATGTGGTGGTCCTCTATCCGAGCTTGCGACAACCCATAAAATTTTGCGAGCTGGTTATTTTTGGCCGTCTTTTTTTAAATATTGCATCGAAGTGGTTAAGAAGTGTCACCCCTTCCAGGTGTTCACTCAAAAAATGCACTCGCATCTAGCCCCTCTCCATCCAGTCGTTACTGTCGGTCCCTTCACTAAGTGGGGGGTGTATTTTGTGGATTGCAACCCAACTTCGGCTGGGGGGAATCAACACATTATCATGGCCATAGAATACTTTACTAAGTGGGATGAGTCCATGCCTACAGTCATATTTGATGGTAATATTGTTTCCTTCTTCGTATTCAATCAAATTATAGCCAGGTTCAAAATCCTGAGTGAGATTGTCACTGATCATGCAAGTCACCTTCATAATGAAATGATGAAATAATTAACATAAAAAATGGGGTTTATACATGGTCATTTTTTTCCTTACTACCACTAGGAAAATGGAAAAGTAGAGGCCTTAAACAAGTCTCTCAAGACCATTTTTCATAAAACCGTCAGCTAGAGAAAATTTGACTGGCATATTATTCTTTACCCAACACTTTGGGAATACCAAACCTCGGTTAAGACTTCCACTAAGTTTTCTCCTTTCCAGTTAGTACATGGTGTGGAGTTGTTCCAACCTATTGAATGTGAAATACCTTCTCTTATATTGCCAGTTGCACTACTACCTGGCACTTCTGATCTCAAACAATGCCTTGCACACCTAGAGAGTCTAGATGAGTAGCGTAGAGACACCTCCACAACCATAGAAGTGGATAAAAGATGTGTCAAGGTTCAATATTATAAGTATTTCTCTCCTCGGAAGTACGATGAGGGTGACTTGGTCCTTATGTACAATCAAGCCAAAGAATCACTGGGGGCAGGAAACTTCAAACCCATGTGGCACAGTCCCTATATCGTGCGACGTGTCTTAGAAAAAGGAGCCTATGAATTAGAATATTATGAAGGGAACATGGTGGTTGAGCCCAGGAATGTTCTCTATGTGAAAATATATTACGCTTGAGCCCGAATCTTAGGCATAACTCTTTGTATACTAATGTATTTTAGTGTATATATCTTTTCCCTCCTTTTTATCTTCATCTTGATTATCATTTTTTCCTTTGGTTGGAAGATGTAAACGGAGTCTTCGGTCTATTTACGATTCGCAGATGGGGCCAGTCGTCATACAAAGAACTTCTCTTCCTCCTCTTGGGTTGTTTACTCACCCGAGGGTCTACTGGTGTCTTCAGGTGGCGTTTTCCTAGGGCCATCCATGAACAATTTGGCCAAATATAGTGTTGTTATAGAACTTTTGTGCGCTTCCATTTCACATGGTATTCACTCTTTATAAGTTCACCTGGACACCCAATTAGTAGTATGTCGGTTGAATGACAGTTACCATGTACATGACCCTAATCTACTCCGACAATTCTTATGGGTATGACTTTTGGAATGACATTTTTATTTTATTACTTATCATGACATACCTAGAAGTTATAATTTGTGACATCCTCCTCGTTACGACAACATCTCTGAATACAGGTGAATTTTTTTTTTTTTTTTGATAAGGTGTGTGCGCGCGTGGAGAAGTAACAACACACTTAACTGTACGACGCCACTTGACCACCAACAATACACAACCACGATGTTCAGCACAAGAAGACTGAAGGCACACAACGAGTAACTGCAACAATATACGACCATAGGCACAAGGCACACAACACAAACAATAAGTCATCCTGGGGGCGCACAGTAAGAACATAGAGGGAAGAATCCATGGTGTTAGGGTTACTATTTCTACACAGGAAAGCAGGGCGTTTAGTATTATGTCTTCTCGAAAGAATATTAGACAGGCTCCTGGTCGACTGCTCAAGCAGAAACTAGTAACCCGACCTAGATCAAGACGTAAGCGATGCGAACACAACAAGACGACCCCGACATATCACAGTGACATCAAGCAAAAATGCCCCTAGACATAAGGCGTACAACTAGCAGCTCTAAGCAGGAAACGACACCAGGTGTTAAGTACAGTATAGTCCCAGAAGGAAGGATCCATCAGTAGAGTTTACTATTTCTACACAGAAAAGCAGGGCTTTTAGTCTTATGTCTTCTCGAAATAATATTAGATAAGCTCCTGGCTGACTGCTCATGCAGAAACTAGTAATCTCTGTCAGGTGTGTCGCAAGAGTGGAAACCCTACCTTTAAAGGGCCCGAGACTCTTGATACGGCACTGGGTTCCTTACACAGAAAAATCACTCACACATACATAGATACTAAGGCGACAAGAGGTGTCCATATCCCGCCCGACACAACTGACCAAGCAACCAACTGAATACTATCAAGCAAAATCATAAACAAGAAGGACGACTACGTCCCTTACGGAAGGCGCACGACAAGGAGGACTCCGACAACGAACACCCAAGTTTAAAATTATTTAAAAGAACAACCACCTTAAATTACTAACTCCGAGTAATTCATTGTACTTAAATCCAGGACATTACACCATATATGTTTTAGAAATAAAAAGGTTTATACTAGCATGACTGTAAGATGACCATCTCTTTACATTTCTAATTACCATCATATTGTAATAAAAACATTGATCATACATTCCAATGATATCAACTCTAACATTGCGATTTATTTACATGGCAAGAACGATACAATCACATATTCAAACAATATATTACCATTACAAAATTTATGAACAATTAATCAAAGACCTTCCTTTGTGTGTTACGGTGACATCATTACCTAATCAATACATTTACATCCTGCTAACATGATTTATGATATCATTAAAAATAAACCAAATCCTCACCTTTATTTCTTAAAATACCCTTCAGGTTAACAGACAAGGGCTTAAATTCTATTTGATCATTGTAAACATCTAGAAAAGACCCTTGGGTATTGGGCAAGCGTTTACAATACTACAAGAGAAAATGAAGAAGAATAACGATTATATTATCTAGATTGGTTCAATGTATTATCATGGAAATAAGATCAAGTAATAGCAGATGAAAATGCAACTGATGACTTTGTTGTTTTTAATACAAAAGAAAAGAAGTGAGTCAACACTTGAATATACATGTTATAATTAGATTGTGCAGTGGTAATATATATATATATATATATATATGTGTGTGTGTAAAAAGATCATTTAAGCATTTCATAGATCTTTTAGAAAATATTGTTTACTAGGATGTGAAAGGATTAAAATGCCCAACTTAAGGATTATCGCAGTTAACGAGCCACGAATATTGAAGACTGAAAATTGTTGGCCAACCGACAGTTTCTACTCAAGGAAAAATTGATGCTAAGATTTAACAGGTCAGGCTCAACCAAACCGATCCATTTTTCAATCAAAGGAAATTCTCCAGGTTGACATTTGGTAAATACTTACACAGTACCCGGGTTATAAAAATCCATCAACAAGATAGTACTTTCTTGTCTGATGTGAATCTCTGAGGAATTCCGTGATTTTATCGGGTCTGTATCAAATGATAAGGTTTAAATTTCAACGCATTCATGATTTCATAAGTCTCTTAATTCATCCAGTGAACACTTAGACTGTAATTCCAAGAGACCAGTGAATTCTCGCTTTTCGTACATCTGTCTAAAACTTCCAATATAAATTAAACATTAACGATTATTTAAAAAAAAAATTATAATCAGGGATAAAGCCACAATTCATGATATTGTATAGAATGGAATCCATTGAATTTTTTGGAACCCAATAAAAATTTTCATGCCAGCGTATTCAATTTAAACAATGAACATTTGTTTACATAATCAATAACTAGAAAATGAAATACCCTAACCAATGAATGGTTGAGGATGATCGTTAGCCTATGACGTCCATTCTGACACTCCCGCTTGCTAATATTAAACGCAGATGTATACGTTAATGCCCACTGTATTACATAATGCAGCTCCAGGGATATGAAACGAATATGTAAACATTAATTCCCCCTCTGACAAAAACGCCGAGAGGGTGACTACACAGACCATTTACACATAGACCCAGCATACCGAGGCAAACGCCATTAAAACACAGAGGATTGTTTAAAAAAAAACGTGGGGCAGGATATAAATGTTGGATTTACCATCTCCAACAACATAGAGAAAATTTTGTTCACCCAGATTCCGTTTACAATGAAATTCGTTCACCGAGAGTTCATTCAACACGACACCTCTCTCAGGTATAAATTTTGTTCACAGTCAAGGGCAAACAACACGTATACCAAAAAAAAACGCTCCTGAAATAAAGCCCATGCTGAAAATAAAAAAAAACGCCCACGCATAGCAATAAAACTCTAAAA
>SNQJ01S0041572.1:9077-29302 GCA_010110895.2 Picea sitchensis | reverse complement strand
CACGCAGCCAGGAGGGTCATTATCCATAGTCGGCGTGCTCTTGTCTTCCCGCTTGCTGAACGTCTCCAAGGATTTTGGCATCACGTCACACAGCCAGTCCCCCATTGACGGGTCCTCTTCCACCACACAGCCTGGAAACAAATCCACTTACTCGGTATCCTTTTCAATCCTACTGCAACCAGCATCTTGCTCAGCAATGGTGTTGAGCATTGCCCTCCTCTCAACCCGAGCCTTCTTCCTGAGGAAGGAAGAGGCCAGAGCCAAGGCTCGTTCAAGCTCCTCCTCCCGGCGTCGCTGCGCTTTGAGTGCCTCCCAGGCGGAACCCCTTCGTGGTTTCCCTCGTCTCCTGACCATTATAATTAAGTAGATGCCAATCAAACGCAGAGCTGGGATATGAGAGAACCAACCCGAGCACAACTGTGAATGCTGAGTGTAGACAAGCCAGCCTTGGTTGAACCCACAAAGAAGTAATCTTGTCGTTGCCACACCAGGAGCTTTCCTCCACAGCTCGGGCTCAAAATGAAAACCGTGAACAAACTTACGAATACTCCATCCATCCATATCAGCAACGAATTCATGAGCGAGTGGAGAGTTAATTGTCGCGCGAGGGAGGAGTACCTCCATCGCCTGCCCTCTGATGTGGTTGACCATCAACGTAAATGTGAAGAGGAGGGTGGCGGCCAGCAGCTATAAATTCAGCGCTAGTACGAGTCCGGGTGGCATTCCATTCTGCCGCGTGTCACCCCATACGGGGTTTAGGGTTTTGACATTATTTCCCACTATTTTTATATTTGTTTGATAGTTACTGTTTAAAAATATATTATAATCAATTTATACTTTAAATAATTTTAATAAATTTAGACTTTAAATAGTATTTTTATTTAAGAGTAAATAATCTATTTTTAGTTAAGAGTGTTGTCTGATTTTTATTTAAGAGTAAATAATCTATTTTTAGTTAAGAGTGTTGTCTGATTTTTATTTAAGAGTAAATAATCTATTTTTAGTTAATAGTGTTGATATTATTTGGTATTATTTTTAGTTAAGAGTGTTATATTGTTTTTAAACACCCTCATTAATAAGAGGGTTGATATGGTTTGGTATTATTTTCACACCTCTCATGGTTGAGATTATAATTCAATTTATAATTTAAATAATTTGGATTTTTATATAATTTTTTTATAAAGTTTATTTTAATCTTTAACTCTCATGGTTGAGATTATAATTCAATTTATAATTTAAATAATTTGGTTTTTTATATAATTTTTTTATAAAGTTTATTTTAATTTTTAACTTTGATTATCTATAAACCAATTATTATATTATGATTTATTATGATTAATTATTATATTGTGATTACTATAAACGAGTTATTACATTATGTTATTATATTATGATTAGTTATTGTATTATGATTACTATAAACCAGAGTTATTACATTATTTTATTATATTATGATTACTATAAACCAGTTATTATATTATGATTACCTATAAACCAGTTATTATATTATATTATGATTACTATAAATCAGTTTATAGTTTAAATAATTTTAACTAATCAATTTATATTTATTATATTATTATCATGATTATATAATAACTATAACAATTGAGTTTATAGTTAAATAACTAATCAATTTTATATTTATTATATTATTATTATGATAATAATCAGTTTATAGTTAAATAATTTTAACTAATCAATTTTATATTTATTATATTATTATTACTATAACAATTAATTTATAGTTTAAATAATCAGTTTGTTAAATAATTTTAACTAATTAATTTTATATTTATTACATTATTATTATGAAAACAATAGTTTAAATAATTTTGAATAGTGTTAGGGATCTAACCTCTCTAACCTCTCATGTAGGTAGAATAATATAATTCAATGTAATAAAGGTCAATAGTAATAGGACCTAGCAATAAAGAAGAATAAGTCTAACCTCTCATGTAGGTAGAATAATATAATTCAATGTAATAAAGGTCAATAGTAATAGGACCTAGCAATAAAGAAGAATAAGTCAAATGTAACAAGATCTAATTGAAGCTTCCACAAAGGATCTAGATTGTTGTTTTTGATAGATAGATTTAGTATAAATAGAAGTAGAGGGTATGTGAAATCTTGTATTGGATGTTATTGTAATAGAGATCTGCTCTGCTATAGGTTTCCCCCTCAAAGAGGTAAGTGAACATTGCTCTCAATAATAAAAGTGTTCTTCTGGTAGTGTTATTCTGGTATTATTCTGGTATTATTGTGGTATTTTTATGGTTATATCATTGTTTCTCTGCAATTTCTAACTAATTATTTTTGATCTACATACTATTTTATATCTAGAATACTGCAAGTGGTATGAGAGCACCTTCCTCGACAAAAAATTGTGGGTTAATTTTTTCAGGGTAGAGACGTATTCTGACATCTTAAAGCTACAAAGATTTGTCGTTACGTGCATAAACCCGCGTTTGAAGATTCATACACATAGAAAATACAAGTGGTACTTAAGCGCACATCTTTTGGCCACCCTTGTAACCCCTGTTGGTACCCCTTCGAATGGTAGCGCATCAGACAACACATGTATACACATCGACCTAGATCTCTTGAAGCCCTCCATAGAAAAACCAATCGATCGCCTCACTGCTATAGTTCCACCGAGAACATCACATGGGAAGATACTCTCTAGTACCTGGGTAGTCGGGTAGTACGGCTAAGGGCATGATATAGCCTCTTTAGTTGGTGCCCTAAGATATTGGGATGAGTACTACTGTTGGACACTACATGTATATCAGAGAGCTATAGCACAGGGAAAAACCTTGTGTGTAGAACTCTTGAATACTGTAACCCTTGGGATAGAATAAAAAACAGAACAAACAAGATCTATTGTCGTACAACTGTGTCATCTGCATTCGGGTTGCGAAATTAATACACATTTCTCCCTATTAAGCATTTGGGCATTTTATCAATGTAGTATTCTTCAGGTTGGAGTATAAATCCGTAGGAGTAAAAAAAAAGAGAGTATAGTGGTCCCGTCAAAACACTTATTTGAGACCTATCTCACTCGGTTCCTCTCTTCGCCCTGATTCTAATGATACTTATCATTTTTAACCCACATTTGTTTGTGGACCCAACCCATCTTCGACACCCTTATTTGGCTCCTATCCCTTTCGATCCCCCTTTTCACCCTCATTGCAGTGGTACCTATCATTTGACACCCTTTTTTCTCCGTGGTCCAACCCACCCCTCCAAACCCTTTTGTTTCCCTTGTACCATTTTCCTACTCCTTTGTCCAAATGACTACCACAATGTCTTGATTTCTCACAACCATCAAAACAAGGAATCCATCAAGCAGCTCCATTCCAACATTATCTCCATCAATTCAACTATTGAGATCCTCAAGAATGAATGTTCCCACATCAAAGACCTTAAGGAACAATGATCCTACCTCAAAGACCTCAAAGAACACTTCCTAGGCCCTTCCCATAACCCTTCCTCTTCTGAATAACCATTTTATCATGATCACCATGACTCTTCTCATTACCAAGGCCCTCATACTACCGACTTTTCTCGAGACCTCCACGCTCCTAGAATTGAGGTGAGCAAATTTGATGGATGAGATCCTACATGGAAAAAAATCATCATGGACTTTTGTAGAAGCCTTTTATACTAAATAACCTTAAAATCAAGTGTAACACATTTTATTCTATAGATCACTGAAATTCACTGTCAAGATTTAAAAGGGTTGGTCTATACATGCACTAGATATTGGAGGGGGACTCTCTCCAAAATATGAAAAATGTTAAAAAAACTATCATAATTTAGTTTAAAAAAATGTGGAGATGTAGTGAGAATAAAGAAAAGATAAACTACTACTTAAAAAATCATTAACCTTTAACTTAGAAGATCAATTAATATTAAAAAATAAACAAATTCATGACATTTACAGTGGAAAAAAAACCTTAATACAAAAGAATTTATAACTAAAAATATAAAAAATTAAAAACATTTTTCTAACTAATTTATATTTAAAATTAAATAAATCAAAATTAATCACAATAAAAAATAATCATCAACATATTAAAAAATAGTTTCCAAGGTGTAGGACAGTCGGTGACGGAGTGTGTTGTTAAGCCACTCTGTGTTGAAAAGTCACCGGTTCGAAACTTGTTGGGACAAAAAAATCCAACCATGTTAAGGGTTGGTGTGGCTCAGGCCCCCTGAATCGTGGTTTCTCAAGACAAAAGTTAATCCAGATGCCAAAAAGATCCGCACTAATTAACAAAAAAAAAACATATTAAAAAATTAAAAACATTTTTCTAACTAATTTATATTTAAAATTAAATAAAATCAAAATTAATCATGATAAAAAATAATCATCAACATATTGATTAATAATATTAACACATATACAAACATATTTAAAAAAATAATAATAATAATATTCAAATATATCACTCAAAATAATAATTGAACATTCAAATACATCATTTCAAATAATAATTTATAAAAAATATATTAATAATTTACATAAAAGTCACATTAATTTACTTTAAATTTTCACACTCAATTTATTTTAATTTTTTTTTGTCTTGACTTGAACTCACCATAGATATGAAAATATCATAAAATCATGTAATGGCTGTGTTGTATTGTCTTTAAATTTTTCACACTCAATTTATTTAAAAAAAATTCTATCTTAACCTGAACTCACCATAGATATGAAATTATCATAAAATCATGCAATTTACAGTGACTGTATTGTATTGTCTTTATATTATTGAATGTGACTTGGCTGTGTTATTGTGTTTATATTGTTAAATGTGAGTGCATAGTGCTCGTTGAAGTTATACATAATTTGATTGTAATATTTAATATCTACAGAGGTTTGTATTTCATTTACATTAAATAGATTGCAAATGCATACAATTTTATAAATGTGTATTTATTTATTTTTAATTTTAGATATAGAGATTTATAATTTATAAATAGTGATTTTTTCATTAAATTGTAAGTTGAAAAATGTATTTTAAAATTTAAAATGAGGAAGATATATAATTCCTTTTATATTTAACAAGGGTTAATATTTATTATTTAAAAATATTAAATTAACATTTTGTATTTAAAAAATATTAAATTAACATTTATTATTTAAAAAATATTAATAAGAAAAATATTTCATTCTTGATTATAAATAAAATATTTCAAAAAAAAAAAAAAAAAAAAAAAAAAAAAAAATTTAAAAATATTAATATATATATATATATATATATATATATATATATATATATATATATATATAATATGATCAAAATGTTTTTAATGATGTGTTGTTTAGTATGAAAGAGATGTGTAATTATTTAGTATTCAACAAGGATTAAAATGTTTTTAATGATGTGTTGTTTAGTATGAAAGAGATGTGTAATTATTTAGTATTCAACAAGGAGTTGATACATAACCAACCTTAAATCTATCTCAATTCAAGGTTTATCATGAAGAAGATGTGTAATTCCTTTTGTATTGAACAAAGAATTGACACATAACTAACCTTAGATCCATCTCAACTCTACCTTTATCATAAATAGAGAAGAATCAAATCTTTTAAAGTGAAAACTTTATTTAAATTTTAAGAAAACTTGAAGAAAGATTTGCACTTTAAAAAATTTGATTAATCTCTAAATATAATAAATCTAAAGTTAAACTCAATTTAACAAAGAAATGTTTAATTCCTTCCTTATTGAATAAGGAATTGACACATAATCAACCTTAAATCCATGTCAACTCTACCTTTATCATAACTAGAGAGGGATCAATTTGGATCACGTCTTTTAAAGTGAAAACTTATTTAGATCGAAAAATCTTTCCAAAAAATTGGATTTTGAAAAAAATTGATTAATCTTCAATATAGATGTAAAGTTAAACTCAATTTAAAGTAATTTAGTTATAAAAGATGATAGATGAATATGTGTTGACATCGATTCAACAAAATTGCAATATCAATAAATTCATTCAGAATCAAAATTTGTGATAATAAATTTTAGAAATTTATAATTCAAGAAATAAGTTAGTAGGTTGGGCGAGAAAAAAGAGGAATCATTTTTTAATGTATACATCATGTCTATCATTATTGAAATTAATGATAAATTATAGTTTCTGTTGCTCGTTTTTCCATTAAAATTTTAATTGTCCGGTTAATATGTGATTTATTGCAGTGATGGCTTAGCCACCATTTTGACAACAACAGTCTCAGAATTCTTCATGAACAATCTCCCATAAGCCTATATGCAGATGCATGAAATTAGATGCCCGGTACATTGCCGCAGTCATCTTCGTCATCTTCCAAGTGTAATTCGGGCCATGGCCAAGCAGAGTGCTCCTCAGTACTCAATTCTGTAATCATGCTGCCAATCCTATTGTTGTTGTTTTCGATATGAGGGAAATCTAGAAAAATCTCTGAGAAATCTGTGCAATGCCCACTTGAATGGCCTAATTTTTCAGAACTACATGAGCCCTCAGGGGCCTTTATATGTTCTGTCTGGTCACTTAAATCCGGTGATTCCATTGTAGGACTTCTTGTTGCAGGCATATGTGCATGTGGAACCAACTGTCCATCTCCATTAGCCTGCTTAGCTCCATCATCATATTCATGGGGTAACAAAGCTCTCTTTGAAATTGATTTGTCAATACTCCCATCCCAGGCTTCATCTTCTTTAAATTGAACATCTCTGTTGATTAAATATTTCTGGGTGATGGGATTGTAGAGATTATATGCCCTAGACTCTTCAGTGTATTCAACAAAGATACATCTCTCGCTTCTGTCATCCAACTTCCTCCTCATTTCTGCAGGTACATGCACAAATGCAATACATCCAAAAATTATGAAATGAGAAACATTGCAAGGCTTGCCATCCCAGGCTTCCTGAGGTACACAATCCCTCACGGTCTTGGTTGGACTTCTATTCAAGATAAAAACAGAGCAAAGAACTTCATCTTCCCAATATTCATTTGAAATATGCTTCTCTTTCAACATGCTTCAAGCCATATCCATGATGGTCCGACTCTTCCTTTCAACCACTCCATTCTGCTGTGGAGTATATCGAGCAGTAAACTGTCTTTTAATTCCACGAAGATCACAAAATTCAATGAATTCATTCATTTTATACTCACCTCCTCTGTCAGACCTTGATATTTTAATGGTTCGACCACTCTCATTCTCAACCATAGACTTAAACCTCTTGACAACATCAAAGGCTTCAGATTTCTGTTTCAACAAATACAACCAAGTCTTCCTACTGAAATTATCAATGAAAGTCATAAAATAAACATAGCCAATTAAGGAAGGTGTTTCCATAGGTCCACATAAATCTGTGTGGACAATTTCCAATGGAGCTTTTGCTCTGTAGGAAACACCTCAAACAAATTTCTCTCTTTGATGCTTCCCTAGTATACAACTCTCACAAGATCTTGCAGGTTGTTGAATACAGGGCAACCCCTTTACCATTTGTTTCTTATGTAATAGATCTAAGCCACCAAAATGTAAATGACCATATTTCAAATTCCATAACCAAGATTCATCTAAACTTCCAGCTTTATAAGCATTCAAAGAACCACTCAAATCATTTCTCATAACAAGTGGAAACATTCTATTCTTGGTCATCTCTACTCTTGCAATCAACTGTTTGTTGGGTAATTTATCATAAATTTTACATACCTTGTTCTTAAAGAACACTCTGTACTTTTTCTCCATCAGTTGTCCAACACTAATAAGATTGCATTTTAGACCAGGCACGAAATAAACATCATCAATAATTCTTCTTTGATTATTCTTAGTGTAGACTGGAACTACATCTTTACCATTAACTACAACCTTATAGTCATTTCTCAGTTTTACTTCAGACTGAATACTAGTATTGATAGAAGAAAATAGATCCTTATTACCATTCATGTGGTTACTGCAACCACTATCCAAAAACCAAATATCATTTGCACTTTCCTGAGTGACATTACAGGTCAGGAACACAGGATTTTGATGATCCTCAGACTCATTTGTGATATGTGCAGATTTCTTTTCAGCATCTGTCTACTTCTTCCAACATTTGTTAGCAAAATGCCCAAACGTTTTACAATAATAACATTGTACTTTAGTTTTATCATACCTTTGATTCTCTTGTTGCCAGGGTTTGCTACTACTCCCTCTTAAATTAGGAGGATTCTGTTGGGACTTCTCTTCAGACTCTGATTCAGTTATGTTGTCCCTTCGACCAAAAAATCGACCTCCTCTTCCACAATTATAAAACCTACCTCTACCTCTAGTAACATGCAGTTAGGATTTGAAAGCATGCTCCATTGATCCTTCTTCATATCTAGATATCCTAGATTCATGAGCAACAAGAGAACCTGTTAATTCATCAATTTGCATTAGACTTAAATCTTTAAATTCCTCTATGGGTACCAGAACAGGTTCAAACTTCTTGGGAAAACTTCTCAACACTTTCTCAATAACTGTTTTATTCTAAACATCATCTCCATACTGTCTAAGTTGGTTCACAACACTCATTATTTGATTCATGAAAGTATCAACACTTTCATTATCCTTCATCTTCAGATTTTTGAAGTCCCTTCTCAAGTTCTGTAACTTGACTGTCTTCACCTTGGACACACCTTGATAACAAGTTTTGAGAATGTCCCAAGCCATCTTCGAAGATGTAGCACTAGCAATCTTCATAAAAATGGATTCATTTAATCCTTGCTGGATTAATCCAAGAGATTTATTATCCTTCTTCCTATTTTCCTTCAGCGAAACACGGTCAGCATTAGACAGAGCCAATTCTGTTGCAGCATTAGTTGGCTCGGCATAACCATCAATAAAATAAGACCACAAATCCTGAGAACGCAAAATCGTCCTCATTCGAATATACCAGGAATCATATGATTTCTCGCTCAGGACAGGGACCTGAACCTGAGAAGAACTACTACTAGACACAATCATTTATATAAGATTTGAAAGAAATCAAATAAACCTTCACGTATGAAAATAGGAAAGTGAAATTGGGCACAACAGAAATTATCTGTGTTGAAATGAGCAACTAACAGGATGCTCTGCAGGAAAGATTGGCATCTCTGATACCAAATGTAGAAAACAGAGGCAAATTGGAGTTTGGATTTCAGGTCATGTAAACACTCGACGCAAACCAACAAAAATAAACTCCGCACAGTAAATAAACTTTGCGCAGTAAAACTCCGCACAGTAAATAAACTCTGCACTGTAATTAAAACTCGGTGAAAAAAATAAAAAATACTTAAAATCAGTAAAATCAAATAATTATTGTGTTTAATCAAATTAAAAACAATATGGCTAATGCGATCAAAGAACCAAATGAGTTTACAAACTCAAAATACAATCCGTAAAATCAAATAATTACTGTGTTTAATCAAATTAAAAACAATATGGCAAATGTGATCAAGGAACCAAATGAGTTTACAAAATCAAAATAAAAAACAAAGTATTCATGGATAAAACACCTCCCAATAAGATTTTTTTTTTTATATACAATATGCTTTCAAGCTCATAATTCTTATAATCCGTTTCAGGTATATATACAAACAAAAATGTCTCTTCAATCTTATAAAAAGATTAATCAAAGCTGCGATGGTGTCTGGTTGCCATGAAAGGTTAAGGCGACCATCGTTTAGAGTAATTAAATCCTCTTTGCCATGAAAGGTTAAGGTGACCATCGTTTAGGTGACCATCGTTTAGAGTAATTAAATCCTCAAGTTTTGAAGTAATTAAATCCTCGAGTTTTGAAGGGTTAAAACAGCCACAGATCCGTCACTATCCAGGCGGTAAAATGATTAATCTCTAACAACTTATTTTTATTTTTATTTTAGACTCGATCAATAATGAGTCCAGAGATTTTTTAGGGTTTCACTGCACATGCACACATATATAAACATATACACAAATAATTTTAAGGTTTCACTGCACATACACATATATAAACATATACACAAATATAAAATGGTGACTTTGACCTTTATTTTTATTTTAGACTGGATCATAATGAGTCCAGAGATTTCAAACCGTTCTAAGTGCTGACCTAATTTTAGGGTTTCAATTCCGTCCAGAGTGAGGTTTTCACCTAGAATCGTTTGAAACCTCTGAGCCTCACAGATTTAGATTTAAAATGGATGTGTACATATTGCCTAAAAATATGAAACCAGCTTACAAGCAGATGCCAAAGAGTCGAACTGTCAACATGAAACTAGTTAACACTCAGTGCAGATCCATAGGTCAAGCTGTCAACTACCTACTGTAGTTTGCACTGAGTTTATATATACNCACATATATAAACATATACACAAATATAAAATGGTGACTTTGACCTTTATTTTTATTTTAGACTGGATCATAATGAGTCCAGAGATTTCAAACCGTTCTAAGTGCTGACCTAATTTTAGGGTTTCAATTCCGTCCAGAGTGAGGTTTTCACCTAGAATCGTTTGAAACCTCTGAGCCTCACAGATTTAGATTTAAAATGGATGTGTACATATTGCCTAAAAATATGAAACCAGCTTACAAGCAGATGCCAAAGAGTCGAACTGTCAACATGAAACTAGTTAACACTCAGTGCAGATCCATAGGTCAAGCTGTCAACTACCTACTGTAGTTTGCACTGAGTTTATATATACAAAACATGTTTTCACACGTTATGTCAGACATGCAAGCACGCATATATGGAACACGTATTCACGCGTTATCACAGACATGCAAGCACACATAAAGAGAACCATAAAACATATATGGATGAAACCATATGAGATGTGTATATATAACTATGATATATACATACCAGCAAGCTTAGGAACAGCACGCCAACTCCCAGGTCCATTCTGGTGAATATAATTGAGGAGAATTTGGTCCTCCTCAGGAGTCCAGGGGCACTTCTTTAAGCCCGTTTCTTCGAAGCGGGGAGCTCTATCCATATTGTCGACTCTCAGAGCTACCTGCCAGGGATACTGTGGCGACAATTGGTTTTGTTATATAACCTGCTTATCTCAGTGATCTCCACTGCGAGTGCTTATATAATGATCTAAGCACCAGATGATCCGCGATTGTAGTAACAGAAGTGGGCCAACAACGCTACTAAATGGCCATCACTATAAAGAAATTCAAATGCGAGGCCATTGTTACACCACAGGCATAGGTTTTTAAGGTAACCTGCAAACTATTTATAATGAATCCTGTTGGAACTTCTGGAGCCATATGTTTATGGATGTCCTTTTCCAGATTCTTCCAATAATTAAACACAGGCCACTTCTAGATATTTTTTCGTTGTCGGTGTCGGTGTCGCGCTTATGATTAGATGGCCCAGTAATCTTTTATACATCTATACATCTGTTCCATGTCGGTGTCATGCCTTTGATTAAATGGCCCAATAATCGTGAGTCCAATAATTGAATGCAGGCCACTTCTAGATATCGTTTCCCTGTCGGTGTCGCGCTTATGATTAGATGGCCCAGTAATCTGTTCCATGTCGGTGTCATGACATTGATTAAATGGCCCAATAATCATGAGTCCGGTTGGTGAGACACTCTCATATGTATCGACTCACATATGCCATCTGAGCTATAATTTTGTTTTCTCATTCCAAGCCATTTAAGCCATTTTATCTATAATTGTTTTTTTAAATTAAAAGCCATTTATGCCAGCCTATCTTCTAGATTTTATACTTTTAAGGAAATCCACCTCCAAAATTTATGAGAAAACTAAAATATGAACACAATATTATAGGATCCCTATCAGCGTGGGGGTGTGGGTGAGAGGGAGGAACTATGAGAAAGCTAAACTATGAACACAATATTATAGGATGCTTATCAGGGTGTGCGTGTGGGTATGGGTGAGGGGGAGCGACTATCATTGTGGGTGGGGTGGAGGAACTATTAGGGTGGAGGAATAATAGGGAAAAACATATTATTTCCTCACCCTAGTTTTCTATTATTCTCTCACCTTTCAAGGGAGGGTGAGGGTGAGAAATAATATGAAAAAACATATTGGTGGGGTGGGGAAATAATAGGGAAAAACATATTATATGTTTTTCTCTATTATTCCCCCATAGCCACGCTCACTCTCATATATATATATATGAGCATGAGGGTGAGAGTGGTATAGGGAAAAACATATCATATGTATGAGGGTTAGGGGTGGGGAGAATAATAGGGAAAAACATATAATATTTTTTTCCCTATTATTCCCCTCACCCCACCTTCATATTTAATTCATCTTATCTATATTTGTTTTTTTAAATTACAAGCCATTTGTGTCATCTTATCTTTTAGATTTTATACTTTTAAGGAAATCAACATCCAAAATTTATGAGAAATCTAAACTATGAACACAATATTATAGGATTTTGTTTTGGTGTTTTATTGATTAAAAAACATATTTCAAATTTAAAGTGAGTGAAAATGTCAAATATGAGTGAAAAGTGTTTTTTTTTAAGTTTAAAAATTTAAATAAGTATTTTTTATGCCGAATACATATACATATGTAAGAATAATCTTTTCCCAAAACTTGTTATCCAATACAACTACCTCCTTTGCTCTCCACCTATCCCTTGCCTCCTTTACTATCACTTGTGGATTGACCTCCCAAATACCTCATTTTCTATCCACCTATCTCTTAGCTCCTTTATTATCCGTTGGATTGACCTCCCAAATACTCTAGCTGCCATGCATTGCATTTCTGTATGACCGCTTAGGGCACACCTCGACAACAATGTCAAGTCAATGTCAAGTCACCGCCCTCTACATGCCTCTACGACAATGTCAAGTCCCTCTCGCATTGTTGAGGATGTGTTTCATTGCTACAAATTCAACAGTTAATTTTAGTCTCTATTGCGACCTTGGTTCTCTGCTTATGGATCTCCCAAGGCCATAACATAATCATGACATAAAAACAAACTCAATACCTCTTACTCGCATGGTAAACAACTCCAACATTTTCTAGAAGAATCTTCAACAACTCCATAGCCATTGTCTTTCCCCGCATAAGAAGTGGATCTGAGGTAGCTTCTTGAGGTAGACTCTTCATTGAGAGATTACACAATGCCTTGAAATATCTCATTGAAGCTTATTGCTGATCTTAACTTCCAAATCCCCATCCTTTTACAAATCCCCATCAACGAGCTCTCCCTTTCTGCCTTCCATAGTGGTCTTGTAAATACTTATCTCCCCATACTTAGCATCCAACATATCCTTATCTCTCGAATCAAGTAGATCAGTTGGATTCGTCACCCTGACAACAGTAGAATCAAATGTTCCATCGTGGCCCCAATTTAATTTCAACAAAGAGGGATTCAAAACCACATTGATATCTTGTATGATTTTAGAAATACAATTCTATACAAACAATGTATTATTAACTCTAGAGATAGATTTCTCTGCGGGTTCCACGACGTCAGCTACAACAATGGATTGCAAGGAGATGGTCGACGAATCAACCTCCATGCGACGAAACACTATGACGAGCATTTGTGCAAGAGAGGCCTAAGCAGTGGTCTGATTAACCACATTTTTGTTGCCCAAATAAACATTATAGTAGGTCCTCATGGCTTGTAGAAGGAAATCACCATGAATCCTTAAGGTCGTAGATGTGACCCTCGAAAGTAGGGTTTTGAGCATCATGAGCTTGATATTGTCATCCCCCAAATGATGCCCCTTGCAGACTGATTCCATGAGCTAAAATAAAAATTTTCTCTTGGGGCCACCTGTCGTATCAACCTCACCCCTGATGTGATTGTGGGTTATCAATTTTGATATGCATTCTAAGGTGGGTTCCACCATTTTCAGGAAACCCGAATCTCAGGTTGCAATTAGGGGCTGCAGTATGATTTCTACATTGGCCAAGTTGAAGGAAACATGCCCATTGACAAGAGGGGTGACAAAAGTACTTTCCTTCTGTTGTTCTTGCTACTCAAGGGTAGTAGGGTGGCTGAGAGATTCTCTAGAACGACCTTGCATTCCTGGACAAGCTTGGAATGATTGCTCCATGAGGAATTCTTTATGATCTTGTCCAGGGTAGGGCTTATGATGACCCCTAAATGGGAATCCAAAGATAGGGTGGCCTGAGATTCCGCGATTTATTTTTGAGATTTCTCCTGTATCGAAGAAATCTTGAATCAAAGAATATGTCTGTGTATGCTTGTTCATACCTCAGTATTTATTGCATTACATTGTGTTTCATACAACATGTAATGAAATACATGACACCATATAATATCATTGCAAGACACATGCCTAAGGCCATCATCACACATTTGAGAACCAACCATGTGGGGCTCTGCAATGCCATTGCATATGAATTGTATTAGTATATAATGCATAAAGTGAATATCATTGTAAATTAAATAATTTAATGTAAACACATAATTGTAAGTGAATGTAGATTTACAGCAAGAGCCAAAGCACCCAAAAGAACCGCTTCTGCAGATTATGGTTTCTCAAATGTGATAGAACTGCAAGATGAGATTTATGTATTATCTAAGGCCTAAACAAGGAGCGTAAATTGGCAAAAACCATTCAAACTTTCAAAATCGCGTGATCTACGGTAGCTGACCCTAGAACTATCTCTGTGACACCATCATCTAGCTTACCCATAAGGCAACAATTCTTGGTACATCAATGAAAATGCAAGGAGATACTTGTAGGGTGACTAGATGCTTGGCATATCTCTTCCCAGTTGGGCTTGCTTTGGTGATACATGGCTAGTTGTTATGTTAATACATCTTTGTTTCCCATATGTGGCTTGTTGATACATAAAAATGTGTACTTCATAATATCATTAATGTTTTGGTGAAATGCTTAGGAGTGAAGAGATATTTGAGACTTGATAATATCCATTTTCTTTTAGAGGTTTGTTGACCAAGATTTTGTCCCCTGCTCCTGGAATAATAATAATAATAAAATGATATCGGAAGATTAAAATTTTTGAATTCTTATAAGTCCACTGCATAGTCCTTAGTCTCACCTTCGCTAAGCATTTTTGGGATCGAAAATCAGAGTTCGTATGATCAAGATATATAGGTTTAAAGTTTAAGCAATGAAAATGTGCTTCTTCAATGTGTGGAGAAGTTAAAATTTTTTGGAATTGAGAACTCTTGGAACCATGAATTGTCTTGGAATCATGTTTATTTTCTTCGAATTGAGAAATCTTGGAACCATGAATTGTCTCGGAATCATGTTTATTTTCTTGGAATTGAGAACTCTTGGAACCATGAATTGTCTCATAATCATGTTTATTTATTGGTACACACCCTTCTTTACTTAGTTTATAAACACTCTTCCTCTCATCCCACACTTAAAATTATATTCGAAATCTCCACTCTCCTTATATCTCCTCTCCTCTCCTATATTACAACTCTTCTATACTTAGATTTTATTTCGAGTTCTTTCCCTCACACATCTCCTCTCTTCTTTCATACTCTACACTTAGAATTTTATCAACATATCTCTATGTATACTTCACTTCAACCTTACTCACATTTTATATAATTAAATTATATTCGTGTCTCATCAGGTTCACGGGTTGGATAACGCTCACCTCACCTAACCTCACCTTACCCCCTCACCCTTTTCACTCCCTTATCCCTTATTTTCCCATACTTAGCCATATTCCAATCTCTCATCCAACCCCCCTCACCCTCACCCTCTCCAACTCCCTTATCCCTTATTCTCCCATACTTATCCATATTTCAAGCTACAGCAGGAGCAAACTCGCAAACACACTTCCTCACTCATCCCCCTCACCCTCCTCACCCCCGCAAATCTGCTGCCTACAAACTAACCTTCCCCACCTCACCCTACGTCACTCCCTAACTCCACTACCCCTATTTATCCCTCCTCACTCCTCTCCCTCTATCCCCCCTCACTTATGACACCTACAAACTACCCTCCCGTCTCACTTACACTCTCGTTCACTCCCTCTTTCATCCTTATACCTTAACCTTTTTTAAATTTATTTAATTTCCAAACCAATAATATCCTTCCATATGGAAACTTGTGAAGAGATGACAAGTGGTAGTATATCACCACCCACGATTAGATGACCTGGAAACCTATGGAGGAGTGACATGCGACAGCTTACAACTTGTGCCACATTGCAGTTAATGGGTGGTGACACATGGAAACGTATGAGAGGAGACACATGGCACATTACTATTGGATGAAATGTGGTGAAATTTTCTTGGATGGTATATTATGGTGACTGGACATACCACTTAATGATGTCTGGAAAAATTTTGGTCAAAATAGTTATTATTTAATCAATTTTTTAAGGGGAGGTTGAACCCTCCTAAGCTCCATAATCTTCTCTCTTTTATTTCTAATTAAGTGTAAGATACACTTAATATTATATGCTATTAAAAGTCATAATTTATGTAATCCCATGCATGTGGGGTAATACTTTACCAAAAAAAATTGAATTTTCAAGGATGAACACAAAATCCATCCAAGGGTCCACATTTTCCCATCAATTTTTATCGACGATGGTTGAGTCATGATTTTGTAGAGGTTATAACTTGAGCTTTGGGTATCGGATTCACGTAAACTTTATATCATTGAAAATAAATTTCGATGAAGAAGATGATGGTATAGGTTTCAAGGGCTTAAAGTTGCTATATTTTCCCCAAAAATTAAAATATCAGTTAGCTTCATTTTTAATGGGCATGCATGACAACTCAACTTGAGGAGCTTATATCTTGATATCTGTGTGAAAGATTTGGGAAAAAATTATATCGTTGGAAATATAAGACAATGAAGATCACATATGAAGGTATTTCCATGGATAAAAGTTTGACTATCACTTCCATAAAATTAAAACAGAGTCCCCCTTTTTAAAATGATAATTAATTGAATTTTCAAAAATAAAAGTTTATTTAAAAACTTTTAATAAAAAAGGAAAGGGATCCATTTTGAATATGCATATATTAATGATGTAAGTTCATTAATGAGGAATTAATGAGGTTTTAATTAAATATAATACTTCAATAAAAGAATTGTATGAGAAATTCAAGAGAGGAAAAACTCTAAATACTCAAGTAGTTAAAAGATCTCATTTTAAAAAGAGAAGAAGGGATTCATTAAAGGTTCCAAGAATCAGAATTATCAGTCAGGCATAAGATGAGAGGGAGAAATGTATACAACCATGAATACACATCCAATATTCTGATCAAGGAAAATAAATCTCCATCTTCTCCACTCTTTCTATTCTTCTACACAATTTTTCATAACTTTATGCTTGAGTCTTTGAGTTGGGCACAAGACTGAGTTCTTGAGTGTTCTTCTTTTATTCTTCCAAAATATTTTTCTTGTATGATCATGGAGTATTTACAACCATATACATGACTGTTGAAGATTTTGTAACAAAGAACATTTTTCATGAATAAACTCCACAAAGAATTGCTTCGAGGTTGATTTCAATTGTATCTTGTAACTTTGAGTCTTAAATATAAGGTATTTGAGATTGACCTATCAAATTCTCTTTTGATCTTGATAGTAGTACTCTTTTAAAATTATTTGATATGATCAAATTATTCTATCATATTTCTTATCAAGAAGACATGAATGCATTTATATATGATTAAAAAAATTGTGTATGTGATGTTGATCACCAAGAAATTATGATGTTGAAGCCCTCCTTCAATATTTTCTTATTCTAAAGAGACTTCTTGTTTCACATAAATATTGTATTAAGTCATTGGAGAACTATATCATTTCATAAATTCAAGCAATAAAGACCTAATGTTTTCTTCCTAAGCATTCTCCTAATCCGATATATTCAAGTTATATCTTTTAGCCAAAGAGGAATGCCACCTCTTTAAAAATGCAAGAGGATTGATATCCTGTGAGGTTTCCATTTTGGTCCTAACGGATTCAAGCACCAACATTTTTGGTGATGCCACTTGGGAAACATTTTTTTTCAAGATATTTGACACCCTGCTTCAGATGAGATTGAAGAACCAATCTCTCCATGGTTCAAGGTTTCGAAAAGAAAATTCAAAAAGATCGATGCTTGTTCTAGATGCAAGGGATTTATAAAAGAATTATTGAAAAATGTTGCACATTTTTTATAATTTCAAAAAGACCCAAAAAAACACCGAAGATTTGAGAGAATGAACTCCCTGGAAACTCCATTGGAAAGACTCAAAATGTAGAATTTCATTCATGGCATGATGCTCCTTCAAATTATTTATCAAGCCCATCAATGACTCTAAAAGACTCAACAGAAGGGAGAAATACCCAACGAAGGAGGAGATTTCATAAAACCCCTTTAAATCCTCTAGAAGTAGATTTTCAAATGCCTAATATTTCTATTGAATTTTTTTCTACATTCTTTGGGGATGCTTCAGAAGATGAAAAGCAACACTTTTTTTTATTTTAAAAGTACATGTCATTATTTCAACCTTGCTGAAGACAATGTTACATTTAGATTACTTTTACAAAATCTACGAGGTAATTCTCTTGAATGGTATAGTTCATTGATACCTAACTCCATTACCAGTTGGGATGTGTTAGAAGATTCATTTCCATAAAAATTTATCCCAAGAGTGCATTCATATGTTTTTGTTGATGCTTCAAAATTTATTTCCCACCCACCCTCTTCCATAAGGACACAAGAAAAGGAAATGAATGATTTGGAAGAAGAATCTAATCAAACATTGGAATCTTTTTATGAATCTAGTCACGTGGCTGAAAATGAAAACAATAATTATGATTTGCAAGAGCAATACTTTAGCCCCTCATACACTCCATATGAAGATGTTTTAAACAACAAGTTTGAGAATGAAATTTAGAAGGCCCCACCAAATACAAAAGAGGATTTTAGCCTTGTAATAGATGATGAAAAGCCTCAAGAGATTTGGAAACAAGAACAATTGGTGGAAGAAATGAATTTTGAGAAAAACGATGAACAAGATGGCCATTACATGAAGGAAAATTCATTTAAGGACATTGTTGATGAATCAAGAATATTCAACGTGGAAAATGATAAGGAGATAAATGAAAGAATTTTAAGATTGGAAACTCTCCATCCAATTAAAGACAATAATATTTTTGAGTAGCGAAGAATTTATTTCATTGAATTATGGTTCCAAAACATTGTCCAAGAAGCAACGCAATCCGGTCCTCAATACACTCTATTCAACTTTTCTTCAGTACACATTGAGAGTTCCCCTCACTCATTGGTACAAGTAAGAAGTCCCAACATGTTTCAAAGTTTTGGAGTTCGTTCCAAAGTTAAAGTCAATCCTCGAATGGCTCCATTGGAAATATACCTATACCTAAGGTTCCTCTTTATTCCATGTAATATAGGGTAGGTAGATCATGTATGTACATATTTTGTTTCTTTAGTTCAAGTTTTGCACAATAAGACAATCTTTATATTGAAATTTGAAGATAACTCCATGAAAGAGGAAGAATTGCAGGAATCTATTTTGAATATGACTCCATAGCCCAATAGAGAAGGTATCTGGTCTTGAGATTCTGGTGTTCTCAAAAACCCATAGGGGCTTATTGTCCCCCAGTTTGAGCTAGGTGTTGACCAAAATTTGGTCACCTATATGTTCTCACTCCTGTAATAAAAAAAAATGATATCGGAAGATGAAATTTTTTTAACTTTTATAAGTTCACTGCATATCCCTTAGTATAATATTCACCATGCATTTTTGGGATCCAAAATTTGAGTTCGTACACTCAATATATCCAGGTTTAAAGTTTAAGCAGTGAAAATATGCTTCTTCAACGTGTGGAAAAGTTAAATTTTCTTGGAATTGAGAACTCCTGGAACCATGAATTGTTTTAGAATCATGTTTATTTCTTGGTACGCATCTTTCTTTACTCAGTTTATAAAATCTCTTCCACTCATCCCACACTTAAAATTATTTTTGAAATCTCCACTCTCCTTATATCTCTTGTCCTCTCCTATATTACAACTCTTCTATACTTAGATTATTTTGATTTCTTTCCCTCACACATCTCATATCTTATTTCATACTCTACACTTAGAATTTTCTCAACACCTCTCTCTCTCTATACTTCACTTCACCCTTAATCACATTTTCTATACTTCAATTATATTCATGTCTCATGAGGTTCACGGGTTGGATAGCCATCACCTCACCTCACCTCACCTCCTCACCCTCTCCTATCCCTTATCCATTATCCTCCTATACTTA